>JAHDVE020009620.1:0-23116 GCA_022606495.2 Halesus radiatus | reverse complement strand
AAGTTTACTCAAAACACATATATAGGTTGGGGAATATCGGTATCACCGATCACACGCAAAATAAAGTAACATTGAATGTTCATCCGTAAACGAACAAATGAATACAAACTGATGGCATCATTTAAAAAAAAAAGAAAAGAGCGTTGCTCATGATGCGCCCTTTTCCCGAGGTTTTCTCTTAATCCAATATTTACCGAAATGTAAACGAATAACGGTGTTAAAAGTTTTCGAGTACAGCGCACACACAAAATGAGAAATTTGGCGCTAAGCACAACATTCTTTCACGCGATGTTTACATTCATTTACATGTTTACATTTTACTTTTAGTTTAGGTTAACATATTCAATATCACGTATGGCTCAATCAAATTTAAATACACGGTATGATCTGTTTGATATGAGTGTTTGCCGGCTTGTAGAACATGAACATATTCCTCATAAAAATTCTATTCATATAAATGGGGTATTATCTACGGTATCTGCCGTCATATTACATAAATAATTAATTGTATTTATTTAATTGATTTAAGAAGAGAGTCGGTATCTACATAACCACATATCGGTATGCTTATTGTGTCTCATTAATCTCATTTGAATTTTCAAAATTATTAAATTTATTATTGATTCACGTTATTTGTTGCCACTCATCCAGTTCAATATCCTTTGCCGCAGACTCAGAAACAATGAATTGCTTTTCTTCAATCAATACTCTACTAATTATGGCTACCATTCTCCACTGTCCAGAATGTCGAAACTTGTTAACTCTTGTACCAGTCTAAACGATTTTTGTCTGACTTTACAAAAATAAACTCTAAAGAATATCTAATAATATGTCCAACATCATGGACTGGCTTCGACTAGAATGTTTTCTCACATGAAATATTTTGACCTATTTTGTCATTGCTTCATTCTTGTATTATGTATGTACTGTTATTTTCTCTGTCGCTCTTGTTTATCTCGTTTTGTTTTGTCTATTTTATGTAATTGGACAATGGTCGGTTAATACAAAAAAATAAAATTTATTATTTAATTGGATTTATGTTATCCTAGACTTCTAATAATTTTATTTTACGAATTTTTGCTTAATTTTAAAATTAATTCTCATAACAATTCATTATATCAAATGTTTGGATTTCTCATAAATGAATTTTCTTTAAAAGATGTACAGTAAATATACGGTATATATATTTCACGGGATAGTGGATGAGAGGACAAATGCGTTGGGTTCCCATCCAGGCGTCGTCGAGTTCAATTCTTCTGCTAGCTAATTCCTTCGTCATCGCACAAGTAGCATTTGTCGCTTATCAAGATGATATTTTACGAGAATTTTTATCTTTAAAAATACAATTATTTGGATTGAGCCAAATACAGGCCGATTACCAAAAAAATATCCGTTTTTCTTTACTAGAATAAAAGCTTCAGATAGCTCAAAACCGGTATTTTTTAATGACGCCTAATTAAGAACTCGGTAATCTGATTCTTAAGAGCAAATTGGACCTAAATAGAAGTAAAAAGGCTTAATTATCTGCATAACCTACTTCCTTTCGCAAACAGTAATGCCAACGTGGTTCCCATAGAAGCCAATACTTAAAACATTTTTTTTTCTTAATGCCAACGGCCGCTCTGAGAATTCAGTCGATTAGTCTGAACTATCAAAATGTGGTAATATTTTTGCAAACATTATAAGCTGAATGGAAATTTTGTTGTGAAATCAAAACTATGCGTAAATTAACCTAATCACCTGCCGCAAGTTTCCAATATTTCACAAACGGCATGCGATACATTATGACTCTTTTAATTATAAAAGTTATTTTCTAAAAAGAGATTTAATGGCTCTCTATACTAGAGATTCATATAAAATGCAATGCGAATACCGTGAATAATAATGCAAAACCAAGTGATTTTTTTTAAATTTGATCACATAGAAATATTATAGAGGCTTTAATTAACTACTGCCAGTTGAACACATCTTCGCCTTTATGTGGGATTCTTTTTGGTTTGTCTATTTATAATCCTAGAAAAAATATAAAGTATGTGGCCTATAAAAAATGTTTTGAAGTGTAAATTCTCCTCTTAACGAACCTTTTCTTGAATTTTTATTTATTGTGTAATGTGGTAAATTAAGGCATTTAGGGTATGATTGGAAAATTTTCAAGCGTTGTGCCCGAACTTCTCGAAAAAAAAGAAGGTTTTTTTAGCATGAATCGAAACACGCGAGTGGTGTTGAGCGGGAATTTCAACCTTATCGCCACCTATGTAAGGAGTGCGTTATTTTGTTCGAATTATATGAATTGCATCCCAGAAAGTGCGAAATTTATGATTTAACATATAAGATATACGTGAAAAATGCAGCTCTATCGTAACATAACATTTATACATTGATTTGTCCATCGATTTCCGTGTTTGCATATATTTTTTTTATAGAAATTTAAAAATTCACAGGTTACGAATAACCTGACAATATTTAAAAATCTCCTACTACCATCAAAGTAAACGAAAGGTGTTGCTTGTGTTGTGATGGAGGACTTAGCGAGAGTAGGAATTGAACTCATGACGCCTGAGTGAGATCCCGACGCGATGCCAACTCAGCCATTGGTCAGACAATTTATATCCGATAAATGCGTTATCATCACTGAAACAGTTAAAAATAAATACGATAAACATCGGCCGCTCTCTGGCGGTTTGGTAAAAAAACGTATTTCACTAGTTACTGCAGACACTGAGCCAAAAAGTTTCACAATGTACTGCGCTGCAAACCGTTATTCTACTTTAACGAACTTTACTTTTCTGCGTAGTGTCTGCCGTAGCGAGTGAAATGTTTGTTCCTTACCGGACCGTCAGAGAGCGGACTAATAATCACAATTTCTGTCTCGAGCAGATCACCAATTTCATTAGCCTTTCTGCCTTATGTAAATTATTGACATAAGTTTTTTTTTAAATCGGTAGGCATACAAATAGATCACACTTCTATCAATTTATTTGTTCAGTGCTGATACAGAGCATCATAAATATTTATCTAATTCAGTCGGTTAAAATATTCATAATAAGGAATTTAGCGAACGTACTTCAGAGATTAGATGATCGAAATGGATAGAAAAAATGTAGTGTTGTAAGGGTAGTAGAGTTGGAATTCAATGTATCACGATTTATTAGTTGCGTGCAGTCTATAAAGGCTGAAAAGCTGTGCCCACCCCAGGGAAACGACAAATCGTTAAGAGATATTTAAATATAAGAGAAGAATAATTACTCTAAAACAATACAACTTTACATTCATAAATACAAAAAACAAGAAATAACAACAATCACACGTATTAGAAACAATAAAGTCAAAAACACATACAACAGAGAACCACAAAGACAACATTTGGACAAAAAATTTCTTATACTATTATAATAATAATAGTTCGATGATTTGTATAGCGCCGTTTTTGTGAAAAATCGCCTCAAGGGCGCTGTAAAAATATTTCTTAACTAATTATGTACAAACAGATACAGAAAAACATACTTACCTGGCAGGTCTTATATGGTACTATGGTCACTATGGTACTAAACTCTACAACAAAATCTCACTATCCTTTAAAAATCACAACAACCATAATAAATTTAAAAAAATCAAATAAAACACTGGATACGTTACGTAGGTAGATCTGAAATAGAAAATATATTAACATCAAATACAGACTAACACCGAAATCACTCAACTGCACTTAAAACACCTCACTTAACAATTATTTTTATTTTTTTCATCAATTTAACACAATGTAATTTAATATTTTGTTAATGAAATCCTCAGGGACACGGCACGGGAAAAAGGGAAAGAAAGGCACGGGAAATCCTAGTGAGGATATCATTATTTATTATTTTGTCATAAAAAAAAGAAGATAATAAAACATTATTATTCTTAATAAAAAAAATGCAACAAATGCAGTTGGCCATGACAATCACCAGAAGATGAAAACAATATAGCCATTTTCAAACACTCAGCGTATGTTCATACCCGAACGTGGAAATCTACGCAGAGTCTACCTTTGGTCATAGAGCAATGCACGCGACTGCTATTTATAACTAAAATCATATCAATACTTTTACGTGACGTGTGGAGGACCATTAAGCATTCATAAAATATATAATTTATTTGTAGTAATTTTTTGTTATGTACCTACGTTTAATACATACATTACAAAATAAAACTTTCTTAATCAGTTAGAAAAAGAAGGAGTTATCTAAAAAAAACAAAACATATACGAGTATGTACGAGTATATAGACGGACAGTCTTTAACCAACGATTCCCGACCTTATTGCTAATACAAAACGTATATGTCATTTTGCTCCCTGATGACGTTTTCTCAATAAAAGTAAAAAAAAAACTGATGTTGGCTTTCAAAGGAATGAATGAAGAAAGGAGTGTAAGGAGAATATATGACGCGAATGTGAATGGAAGAAGAAGTCGGGGACGTCCAAGGAAGACGTGGTACGATCAAGTGAATCAAATACTTGAGTGGGGCCATGTCAGAAGTCGGAATAACAGAAGAGAATGTATGAGACGTTGTATGAAAATGAATGAAGCAAGAAGTGTATGCCAAGATCGAGTTGTTTGGCGGTCCGTCCTCTCTGCCTACCCCTGCGGGGAAACGGCATGATGGTTAGTTAGCGTCTGAAACGCAAGTAGAGAAGTTTATTAAAGCAGGTATGGCAATCATTATGATACTTATATAAATATCGGGGGTAAGAGAATATGTGGGCAGGGGTAAGTTATTTTTTTAAGGAAAACCATCATTCTCAAATGACTAATAATTTGACTACATTCATAAGACTTTTCGGTCAATTCAGCGCAAGATCAAATTTAGTTTGCCGTTACGATTAGCGAATGTACACACAACGTAACAAAAAAAAATTGCTGTCCACAAATAAGACAAAAACAAATATGGGATTATTTTTGTTTTATTTATTTGCTTTTTATTTTCCAGCGTGTGCAAGTAAATTTTATTTAATTAATTTGTGTTATTTCACAATTCGTTAATTACAAATAATACATAGTATATTTGCGACACATTCCAAAGTTGAAGATACTCTCAGTATCGCTCCGGTCAAAGACCACCATTAGAAACGAAACGTTTCTTGAAATGGCTTATCCGTTTTTATGACTAGGTCTGAACAGCCAGATGCCCTATCTTACTCTTTCTCATCTCCTTCACCTTCATTATTACCTTCAGTCTCACATCATACCCCTTAATTGGACATGTAATAGTCCTACTGGCTCCAGACGGTTGAGAGCAGTTGAGATTTTTGTACGGTATTCACATGAAAATATATTAACTCCACACGAGATTCCTCGAGAGAAATATTTTCCCCTAAGGCCAACGTCTTCTTTGGGGATATTCTATGCTATATTGATTTCGATTGGAATAATAATAATAATAATAATTCAATTTTTACTTATTAATTATTTTTATTGTGATTTAAGAATTAAAGTTCTTAAAAATATCTTCAATGATTAAATAATAATAATGTTTTATAATCTTCTTTTTTTGTAACAAAATAATGAATAATGATATCCTCCTGGGATTTCCCGTGCTGATGATTTTATTTACAAAATATTAAATTACATTATATTAAATTGATGAAAAAAAAATTGTTACCTGAGGTGTTTTAAGTGCAGTTGAGTGGTTTCGGAGTTAGTCTGTATTTGGTGTTAATATATTTTCTTTTTCAGATTATCTATGTAACTTATTCAGTATTTTATACCTCACACAATAGAGAATCTATTATCACAATTATTTTCTCACTAAATCGGTTTCACCGGCAATAAATCATTTTGGGCACCATTAAAATTGAAATTAGGTGGGGTAAATAGAATTATATAAATAAGTCGTCTTAACGTGGCCCAACCACGGTTTGAAAATGGCTTTGAACGCCGAAACAGCTGTCACAATAATTTATTATGGTTGTTGTGATTTTTTAAAGGATAGTGGGATTTTATTGTATAGTTTAGTACCATAGTAAAAGAAGTTTTTTGTCCAAATGTTGTGTTTGTGGTTCCTTGTTGTATGTGTTTTTGACTCTAGTATTTGTAATATGTGTGATTGTTGTTATTTCTTGTTTTTTGTATTTATGAATGTAAAGTAGTATTGTTTTAGAGTATAATTGTTTTATTGACATAATGTTAAATTTGTTAAATATTTCATGAGTTGGTACTTTACTTTTACTTTTAATTTAAGTATAATTTTAATGATGGATTTTTGTATTCTAATGAGTAAATTAAAAATATTATCATTAGCCCTACCCCATCCGATAATACCATATTCTAATAGTGATTGGCAGAGAGCCATGCAGATCTTAATCAAATCTTTTGTACTGAGGACATTCCTGATTGTTTTAAAAAAGTAAGTTAATTTATTTATTAAGGCTTTCAAAAGCGCAGTTTAAGGAAAAAGCGTAAGGCGAGTCGCCACCACTTCTTTCTGTTTATTTATTCACGAAGAAAGTTGAAAAACTTCGCTCACCAAATTTATTTGAATTTTAACGTTTGTCGCTAGTTTGCAGAATAAATTTAGGAAGCCTTCGTCGGCTTGCATTCCACTTTCACCATTATTTATTAAACCAATTTATGTTCATATTCTAAAAAGAATCACAAATTCATTGTACGTTGCATAACACGTCAAAAAGCGTTTCGAACAATTTAAATTTCACCGAGCGAACATCGTGTGTGATGCCGTAATATGATAAAATGACAAACATCAAAAATATTAAAAGTTATTTCATATTTTACCATTGAAATTAAAAGGTCCCCCGCGGCTTTGTAATTTAACTAGCTGTAATAAAGATCTCGATTGAAACTGTGTATTTGAGCGAAGTGTCAATTTACCATTAGATGTATTCAAGAATTCTTTCATTTTTGATTTTTTTTCAGTTTTATAAATGCGTTGAACAGGAATGGTAATTTACCTTTCACAGGCGTCGGCGTATTTACTTAACATATTTTCAAATGATTTATCACGGCCGAAAGCTAAAAGCTAGGCACTTTGTTAACCCTTCTTGGCCGGTGCTGTCAACTGATTTGACATGTACCTAATTATTTAAATATCCCTGTAAATGTACTGAACATAGAGTTCATATTTAAGGTGTTCTTTAGCAATGCGTTTATGTATTGGATAAAATAATTATATTAACAGAAAAAAAATATTGAAATTCGTAAAGAATGCAAGGCTGATGTAAGCGTAATGAGTAAGATTAAGAAAGGGACGCTTAGATGGTTTGGGCATGTGGAGCGAATGAACGAAGAAAGGAGTGTAAGAAGAATGTATGACATGAATGTGAATGGAAGAAGAAGCCGGGGACGCCCGAGGAAGACATGGCACGATCAAGTGAATCAAATACTTGAGTCGGGCCATGTCAGAAGTCGGAATAATAGAAGAGAATGTATGAGACGATGTATGAATGTGAATGAAGCAAGAAGTGTATGCCAAGATCGAGTTGTTTGGCGGTCCGTCCTCTCTGCCTACCCCTGCGGGGAAACGGCGTGATGGTTAGTTAGTTAGTTAGTTAACAGAAAAAAAAGTTTTGTCAATAAATCAAGAAAAAAAGTTAACATATACATATGTCTACGTGTGTTGTTGATAACTTGCCGAGTGGTGCCGGTAGTGAGCGAGAAGGTTAGCGGTTTTCGCTCACCGTGCCAACATGCGCGGTCGTCAGTAAAGAACGCATTATGCGTGGCCGATGTTTTTTCCTCGTTTTCAGCACGTATAAACAATATTTTACTAATGTTAATGTGTATCTATGTACTTCTGATAAAATGATTTACTTAAGTAATAAATGCAAATTATTCATTTTTATCCAACTTAAATAAAAACAATCTAATTGCGTACCCTGTGTACTGAGTACACAGCACCAGAGCTCGAGGGATCGAGGGTTAAGCATTAAACGAAAATCTCTTTTTTTTACTCCTTTCTTTTGCTTCTTCCCGTACAGTCGACGGCCTCCATGGTCGAGGGGTAAGGCTCTCGACTACGAATCCGAAGGTCGCGGGTTCAAATCCCGGCGTGCGCAACTAATTTTTATTTAATTAATTTGTGTTGTTTCGCAATTAATTCATTTAAAAATAATATATAGTATATTTGCGCACGTTCCAGAGTGGAAGATACTCTCAGTATCGCCCTGGTGAAGACCACCATTCAGAATTGAAACGTTGCTTGAAATCGCTTTTGGCCGTGTTTGGTGACCAGATCTGAATAGCCAGGTATTTCCCCACCTTCCTCTTCCCCTTCTCCTTCCCCTCCCCAATACCTTCAGCCTCACAACATTCCCCAATTGGTAATGTCATAGTCTCACTGGCTCCAGACGGTTGGGAGCAGTTGGGACTCTTGTGAGGTATTCATATAAAAAAAAAAAAATAAAAAACAGTGAAAAGACTTCGTACAGCTCTTAAGCTTCTCGATTTCCAGTATCCCATATTCCAAACCCCTTGTGAAATAGAAATGTTATGGAATAATTATTTCTCATCGATAAACTGCTCTGCCGGTCGATCGCACCGAACAAAACTTAGCGAATTCGTTTAAATTTACTCCTAGCGGTAGGGATGCAGGATATATTATCACTCATTTCGATTTTACCATCATTTTTAGATTTGTCGTTAACGAAATTAGAATGCATATTATTTTAAATTTTAGTAATAAACGTAATTATTTATATACTCGTATACATATTTCAGGTAATTTAATTCGTCGTAAAGAGCCCTTCTTAAAAATATTTACAAATATAACGCAATAGAAATTATCAATTTTATGCATCACGTTTATTTTTTTTTTTAAAGAAAGATAAATATTGTCAGGTTACGAATGACCTGAGAATATTTGAAAATCTAATACAACCATCACAGTAAGCGGAAGATGTTGCCCGTGTCGTAAATGGACGACTTATCCAGCTGAGGAATTGAACTCACGACGCCTGGGTGAGACCCAAACGCGATGTAAACTCAGCCACCGACAGGTCTTTTCGAACTATTGTTTTCAGAGCTTTATAAATTTTTTGTTTCAAACCGCAAACCTCGTGATTAATTTCATAATTCTATGACCAGTGGCTAAATAAAGAACAAAATAATAGGTACAAAGGCCTTCAATTCACATTACGCCACTTAACCATTAATTTAACTAATTATATTAATTACTTCGAAAACACCTTTTGATCAATTCATAGCTAAAATATAATGAACTTCACTTTCTCCGGAATGTTAATTATTAGATATTGTCGAATTATATTGTTCATGTATGACGAAACGTTTTTTTATTAATATGTTGCTTTATTTCTAAAACAGTTCTAATCAAGGCAACTTTTAAACACAAAAAAAAACAATTTATTTACAAAAAAAGTACATTTTTCAATTTTTATCTTTAATATTTTTAAGAATATCAAAATAATTGACGCTGCGGTACGAACCAAAATTTATAAATTTGATTAATGTTTTTTTTTCATAATAAGTAATTACTTTAATGGCTTGACAATATTTAATTCTACTTTCTCTTTTTTTTTGTGTTATCCTCTCTCACCCATTTTCTGTACATATATACATATATACGATAACTATGTACTATTTTATTTAGTTATTATATTTGCCCCGACGAAGCTTGATCTAAGCGAAACTGGTTGGCGTAAAAATACAATACATTAGTAGTTTATTACAAAGATATTTTTGTTTTAACACCACTTCACTGAATACATAAACCAACCGGTTTCAGTTCCGCTTGTACCTTCTTCAGTCTGTTACGGTTTTTAATATTAAAAAAAAATGTATATATATATATACGACCATATTATATAGGAGGATAGTGACTGATAGCTAATACAAAAAAACTGATGCAGTATATTAGTAACAATAAAGAATTACAGTGAAAAATATTTTAGCTTAAATATATATATTTCATTCCATTCTGAATATATCAGTTTTATTATACCTAATTATCCGTATAAAAAAATAAATCTTTATACAAAAATTGTTAAAAGCATTTGAAGTCACCACTGCCTTTTGTTGAATGCGTGTTAATTATGTGAGCCGTGAGGGAGCGGCTTTTCTGTGAAATAAAAAAAAAAAAACTGCGTCCGTCTGACGTCACGTATGCCCTACCAGATTTAGAGGATTTTGACGAGGTTGGAAAAAATTACCCTCTCTATTTTTTAAACCATGAAAACGAACAAAAAAATACTGATTGATATTTAAGTTTTGAAGATGAATAATAATTAATAAAAAAATGGTCTGGATAAGGACTAATGGTTTTAACTCTTACCCTGTAATGATTACATCATGGGTTCCACAAGAATCTCATCTTGGACCTTCACAATTTATTATCTTAATTATGACTGCATTATTCATCAATCAGTGGAATTTTTTCATTTAACGCGGCCAATTTTAAAATGTTCAAAGGTGCCAAATACGAAAAAATGTCAAAAATTTAAAAAAAAAAACCTAGACGGTGTTTCTTTATGGTGCATGAAAAATGTCCAAAAAATATTCCTTTCCCAGTTTAAGATATTGAAAACTTTATTGAATTTATTGAACTTTATTGAATTCTTTATAAATAATCCGTTTTATTTTATTTATCAATTTGCAAAGTTTTGATTAGTGCCGCCCCTGGAATCCCTGACACTGACTCGGTCAACCTCCACTCCATCCATCATCTACCTGCGCCACAGCATCTCGGTTCTTACGACATCACCATTGTTTGCGCGGTATTCAATGGTTCTTACCGAACTTGGCTCAGTGTTTGCATTGTAGTTTGATAAAGGCGACATAACCATAACCTAACCTAAATAGTAATTGATGTTCTCCCCTGATTCTGTTGGTCGAATTTTCTCTCAATACCACGACAGTGCTTGAAATTGTTGTGGACGGTTCGAAAACACTTTTATTTATAAACTTTATTCCAACGCAGCGACTAAATAGTTGCTGCGTTGCGCATAAAGTTGCGCACATAACGCAAGAGCCTTTACTCTAAGCGGAAAAAATGTTTTTTTTTTTATTGACGGTGACCGAAGCAATATTGAGATTAGATATATCCACGAAAAAACATAATATGATTATGGTTTTACATCATAATGCGACAAATCAAGTAATGTATCAACCATAAAATCAGTGCTACACAAAAAATACACTAGTTTTAACATACTTAAAACGAAATTTTCGAAACGACTGTTTCATAATCCATTGCAGTATGTGGCAACGCACGCGAAAAAAGGTATATTTTTCAGCTAAAACTGTTATGTATTTGTAATAAAAGTGGTATTAAGTTCTCTTTTAGGTATTTTGCAATAAATTGGACATTTTCGTTTTTTTTTTTTTAATATATTTAGGTAAATATTTTTTAGTACAATTTTTTTGGGAAAATCGAAAAAAAAATGACAATACTCGGCGTTTTCGACGTAAAATTATTTATCTGCTTTCCGTTTTATGACTATTCAAGCTTGTGAAAATCATTTACAGAAATATTTAGAACGTACAACATTAGATTCTTATTTTAAAATATCACGTCAAAAAAACGATAATTCGCGGTGATTTATCCGAAATCTGCGCATTTCACGATATTCCTGTGAAATTCGCTTTTTTCAAGTAAAAATTACAAATTTCGCGTGAAAAATCGTAAACACGAAAATATCAGGTCTCTACTTATTGTATACGGTTTTTTTCCAAAATATTTTGAGCGTATATGGCATACGCGTTTTACAGACGAAACATGACGTTCGTTAAACATGAATATGTATTTTATTGCGATCACCCAAACTAACGTACTTGAGTACATTTTTTTATTTATTTATTTAGCAACATTTGCTTCTTTCCGCATCAGACTAGGCTATCGTTGAAAAACGAGGCCTACACTTTCATTTGTTGACTTACCTCCAGTGGAATGGAGAAATCCTCTGTAGTTACTTGTCTCAGCTACGTCTTCTAATCGTCTCTGCTTTCCTCCTCTGATTCGTCACACTTTACCGAGAATGCACAGCGCGGCAAAGGGACGGAGAGATCAGCCTCGGTTTAATATTTTTTTCAAATCAGAACCACGAGTTTCTATGTTCTATTGTTTTCACTGCAAAATAAAAATAAAATGCAATTTTTTAGTGTAAGTTAAATAAAAATTCATTTTACAACATTTCATTTAGCTGTATACTATTTTATAATTTCTTCAAATGATTGATAACTTTGTGGCATCATTATTAATTATATAATTGAAAATACACTTTGTATATACCACTTTACTTAAAATATATAAATATTTCTACATGTTTTGACAGCAATGCTATCATCTTCGGGAATAAATGAATAGATTATTCATTTATTCCTGAAGATGATAGCATTGCTATCGAAACATGTAGAAATATTTATATATTTTAAGTAAAGTGGTATATACAAAGTGTATTTTCAATTATATAAGTATACTATTTTAACCCATTTATAATTTTTCACATGTTACTAGGCTTACTACATAGCTTCGTCCATGATTTTGATTCTTAATGTATTTATTTAGTACGCTCATCGTTACATTAAACTGATAAACTATTATTTATTTAACTAAAAGTAGAATTCAAAACTTTTAAAAATCCATCTTTTTCTTTATCGAAGAAAGCAATCACCTAATTATTTAAATGAAAATTAATATTTTTGTTTTAAGCTACCATATTAAAATACGGTGGCTTAAATAAAAAATGATTTTTTTTATTTAAACCTTTTTTCTCTTTGAACAATTTTTATGTAACGAAAAATATTTTAAAAAATAACGGTTTCTCTTTGACCTATTAAATAACATGGAATAATACATTTTTTAAATCTCTTCCTCGTTGACAACTAAATAAAATTTAACAAAAAAAAACATGTCGTCTCTTCCTTTTTGACAACATTTTTTTTATAGCTCTATAGCGCATGATGGAAAAGATGAGGCTAGAAAAAAATACTTGCACTGACATAGAAATCCAATACAGGAAGTACCTGTTTATAACAGATTTTTTGCTTTTTGATTCATGATACCGTATTTAAGATTTTTAAAGGCCCGATCTGATTTTTAATTAATTACCGTATTTTGTCTCATTAGATGTGAAAGTCACTATGATTTACTGAGTTTTACCTCCAAAGGAACGATTTGTGAATTTTCCCAATGTTTTTCAAGTGAATTGTGATTTAATTTTATGCTGGTTGTTAATTGAATTATTAGCTTAAGAGTTTAACAGGGGGATTTAGTAGTGACCTTGACACGAGCTGAAAACAGTTTGTTTGATCACTGAGGATGTAATAACGTCGCCTGTCATTATGTCTTTCTTGGACTAATTAGTCGAAGTGTCCATTGAATGTAAATGAGTTGTCTATTAAATATGAATCAGCAACAAATATTTAACGAATTATCTTCCAGTGGCCTCAAAGAGTTGAGAAAATCACAAACACGTATAAACAAAGGCTGTGTCATTATTTTATTTTGAATTGGTTTCTGTGATATTTTTACTAATTTTAACCAGACCAATGTAAAATTATGTTCTTTATTATTTTGGTTCTTTATATTTCTTGCAATATTAGTAGATATTTTAGTATACGAAATGTTCTACGAATAAGTATATCATTGCTATCTACCAGTGTCGTTCATTGCTCTATTAAAAACAGTATGTTGTGTGGGGAGTTGTTTAAGTTGGGTATGAATTGTGCGTTGAAAAAAGCCACGTTATTATCATTTTTCGCCGATTTTTATGGCCAACTGAATAAATGAGCGTAAAGTTCCTTAACAAATTTATTAAAAAAATATTTTGATCAGAAATTGGTCCCTTTTTTTTAAAACATTTCTATGATATCTTCTTATGGATCGTTTTGCTTTAGGTAGGCCCAGCTTATCGGTATTTATGGACTTCACGACACTGCTATCTACTGCACTTATTTTAAAAGCATGCCATCGTTGCATTCTTAACAAATGCGACTGAATGCTACGATTATTTGTATGAACGAGAATGTGTCTATCAACAAATGGTCTGTCTAAGTAGTGATAACATAGAACTTACATCAAGACGTGTTTTTCTTTAAAGTATCGCTAAAGTGCATTTTAGAGTTGTTTATCTGATTACTGCTGAGGGCAGTTTTTACTAAAGATATTAGCTTAGCTTCACCCGATTTGAAACATTTTAACGATATTTTACCTCATTTTTCTACTTTTTTATTTGAATACCGCACAAGAGTCCCACTATTGTGGGACTATGCCATGTTTGTGGCTGGGGGAAGTAGGGAGGGGAAGAATATGGGGAGAGGAAGGTTAGGATCTACCTGGTTATTCAGAATATGAAAATATACTATGAAAAATTATTAATCTTTTTATTAACAATTGGAAAATCCAGAAAAAAACAATGTGGAGTTCATACCTTATTCTTTACAGTTAAGGAGACTTAAGGAAGTTTACACTTGAAATAGTATTTCGAACTGATTTCGAACTGAGTAAAACAAAAGTTATAAATTCTGAGACGTAGGTTTGATAATGTAGACTAACTATTTTATACGTGAATTCTGACTTCTGACATGACTCCAATTTGGTATTTGATTCACTTGACCGTGCCATATCTTCTTCGGACGTCCCCGGCTTCTTCTTCCAATCACATTTGCGTCATTTATTCTTCTTTCACTCCTTTCTTCGTTCGTTCGCTCTACATTTCCCAAACCATCTAAGCGTCCCTTACGCTATATGAGTCATGCATTTTTTGCGAATTTCGACATTTTTCCCACGATCATACATAGTTTTACCAAACATTCGCTTGGAGATTTCATTTCTACAGCATTCAGTCTACTTCCTCTACCAGTTCCCCGCCTCATCGCCATACATCAGGGTTGGTATCAGCACTCCATTGTGGACTGCTAGCTTTATCTATTATTTTCTAATTTACTTAGGTTGGGATGTTTTAATCCTCGTCACATGTGATTAAAGATCAAATCGACAATTTGTCGATTTTTTCAAATTAAACCGTTGTCTATCAAATGTTAACCAACTTCTGACACGGGTTGAGAATCCACCGTTTAAAACATCCATCCTTGAACGTATGTCAAACAGTAACAGATTATTGTAACAATAATACATTATCTATCTTCCAAACAGACGTTAAAACAAAAGAGGCTGTGAAATTCTTAATCCGTATACACATTATTCATTACGTGCTACAGCGATTAACAAGTTAGTAAATCATGTTAAACTCATTTATCCAGGTAATTTATTTACCTTTCTCATTAAGCTTTTCCTGTTTTATCTTCAGGTTATAATTATATATTAAGATGAAGAAAAGCTCGACTTATCTCACTTGACCTTTTCTTAGGCACTTTGTAGGCAGGCGTAAAATGGAAACTGATCCTGTAGTGGGGTATTAATTTCCTTTGAGATCCGAAGTATTTTATTATGTAATGTTGTTTCTTGCAACAAGTTTCAGAACGAGTTATCCTGTGTGTGTATTATAATTAGATGTATATTTATAACAGTTAATTAATGGAATTTTGTTCTTAGTTTATGATCGACAAAAACATGAAGAATTGATATTACGAACCGCTAGTACCTAAATATTTTTATATGTGATATCTGATATTTTGCTTTGGTTACATGATGATTATTCCGAGAATGATCTGACATATAAATAATCCTTCCATGATTTTGAAATGAAAATAATAACTTTTATTTACTAATTTTAATTTTATCCGATATTTACTATTTAGTTTTAACCGATATATTGAAACAAGGTTTGCTTTATTTAATATTATGAGTTTACTTTGTAAGGAAACTCTTAACATATTTTGCTACGACAGATAAAAAAAATTACGCCTTTTTGCGGATAACAGACTGCGTCCATTACACATGAACAAACAAAAAGCAATTTCAGCATAAAACTTAATTAGAATGACAAAAAAAAAATTACGCTTGGTACCTTCAACGTTTGTATTGAAAATATCCAGAGAGATGTTATTTAGCAGCACCATACCTTGTGTCATGTTGTGCTGAGCCAACACGTCTGTTATGCCATGTGGTATACATAGCAGAACGTGGCAGCAGTTGTTTTGTCTATATTTCTTACAAAACAAAAGTCGGATTAAATTCTGATTTCGTATTGTAAGAAATCCGGATTCGAAATCGCCACTCTATAGATATTTTGAAGGGTTTACGCTGAACAACAATGTGCACTCTAGAAATTAGATGTGATTCATTGCAACCAATGACACAGAAAATAATGGTGGCTTGATGGTATTTGCCATGATACTATTTTTAAGAAATTTAATTTATTGTAAATTTGATGCTTTAATAATCTTTAAATCAACCAAAAAAAATTATTAATGGTTCTTTGTTCCTAAAATATACAATGCATTGAGCACCGATGTAAAGTCAAATAATACTATATCCCTTTTTACTATCGGTGCTCAATATTTGGCTATTTGAAAGGGGACGAGCTTTTTTTAAAGACTATGTAAGTTCCTAATGTGTAAAAAAGAAGAAAGCTTTTTCTGCCATTATTTCTATAATTTTAAATTTTTTTTTCTTCATATAATTAAAATCATGTATGAAAATGCGATCATAAACATATTATTACACTCTACTGGGTGGGTACCACAATTTATTAGTATTATTAATTTATCGATTAATAGTGTTTTTCTTTTCTTCTTATTTTATATAATTAATAGTCATGTATTTTAATATTACTATTTTCAGTATGATTTAAATATATAAAAAAAATTCTATTAATTTTTTTCCCATTTTAAATGTGTGTGTGTGTGTTTTTTTTTAATGTTTATTATTATTTATAATTTTTGATTCTACGTATTGTATTATATAATTTATTTACGACCTAGATAATACTGGTATGAGCCAAGTATGGGGGTAGAGAAAATTTAAAAAAAAAATTGCAATAATATGTAAAAAACAGTAGATATTTATAAATAAATGATCAAAATTAGGTGATTTAAAGCATACCTTTTTTATAAACACAAATATTATTCAAACTTTTTAGCACTTTTTCAAAACACACTTACTTAATTAATTCACAAAAGTCATCATATTGAAAACAAACTTTTATAATATATTTTTTTTTTATATTTCGAACACAAAACACGTGGATTTTCCGGGGATTCCCGACAAAAAAAATCAGACATAAAATTTGGAACCTTCGTTCGGCGGGAGAATTGAATTAAAAATTCGAATGAAGGTTCTATTTCTGTGGCGACCGGCTGTCGAAAATGAACCATGGACTGTCGTTCAACCGCGGTTGTGGAGGACTGTCGGCTCTGAGAGCGCTGAATAGCGCGATGTGGAGAGAGGAAATAACGCTAGGAATGACATGGCGGGGAGAACTGTGCTTCTATGGTAACTTCTTAGAGAGTTGAATGGGTAGTCGGTAAGGATGCAGTGTAACGATAACTTTTGTTTTCCAGAATGAAGGCAGTCAACCAAAATGTTGAAAATATCTTTGCCGTGTTCATCGCATCGTGCATTATTTTTATTTTTAAAGTAAAATATTTAATCATTGAAGAAAATAATATAAACATAACCTAAATGAAAGATGAAACCGAAAAAAACAACAGAAAATAAAAAATTTCAGTCGCATCTGGGACTCGAACCCAAGACCTCTGCCTATCCGGGGCAACCGCTTAACCAACTTAGCTAATGAGACCAGTTCAATTTCTGTCATTTTTATCTCGAATTCAAGATTTGTCAATATTATTTTCCATTTTTAATCTCTTATTATCATTTTATTTTCTGTTGTTTTTTTCGGTTTCATCATCCATTTAGGACTTAGTTTATGTTAATATTATTTTCTTCAGTGATTAAAAATTACAATGAGGTTTTTAAATCTCAATAAAAATAATAAATAATTAAAAATTAAAATATTGAAATTCGTGATTGTAAAATAAATGATTTGTAATATTCAATCTGCTCCACGGATATCCCGATTTTTTCCCTACTTTTTGTAAATACCGTCGCAGGAAAGCAATACTGCTGTAACCACTACTACCCACAAAACTTCTCTGTATACACCTTTCCACAATGAGTTTTTTTCTGCGTCGATCTATGTGCGAGGGCAGTGACTCTACAATGAAAAATAAGACCTGTATGAATTTGGAAAAAATCTTCGTTTTGTCAATATTACGTTTTTTAATTGATATATAAGCCTCAAAGTCCTCCATTTATGTTTACATGGCTTTGGCTGTTACAGCAATATTGCTTTCCTTCGATTATATTTAGACATATTTAAATAGATATGTAGTACTTGTTTAATATATACACTTACCAGTGGCGTGCAATCCAAAAAGGCTGAAAACCTGTGCCCACTCTAGGAAAAACAAGAGAATTTAAAAGATAGCATAAAATAAATGCGACAAGTAAGAAATATATAAGAATTCGTACGCTCATTTATTCAATTGTCTATAATAATTAGCAGATGTTAATAATAACATGGCCAGTTTCAAATATTCAATTTACAAGTCATACTAGAACTTGAAAATCTGCATAGTCTCGTTTTGTTCATACAGGAATGCACGTCCTTGCTACTTACCTATTTATAATTAATGCGACTGTAGTTCATGTGAAACACAACTTTTTGATGAAGACATCGCTCCACTCCTTCTGGGAATCTAAAAAGAAACTTCACGCATATGCTTATTACTGAAAAAAGGCAATTTTAAAACATTAACATGAGAAAAATCGAATATAAAGTCACTTCTTCCTTAATTATAATAATTAACCAAGTAGAATTAGTTTTTTTATACACCGTGAAGTATTAACCAGCTGATAAAATAATAATATAATATATTTGATTAAAATAATATTTAACGCAAAATGAAACTCATCCCCGTTAATTATTTCATCGGTGTTACTTCCTAAGTTAAAAAAAGTGTGCGGGCGAAGTTGTAAGTCGTTGTTGCAAAATAAGCAGTTGCTGTAAATATACCAGATTGAAGTTGGCAGCAGATTATTATGGAGAACCCAGAACAGGTTGGGGATTAGTTGATAATAGATAGGCGGCCTATTGCGGAACGTCGGCAGCTCTGTGGATGGCTGCTGGAAGACGCATGTGCGGGAGCAGCACTCTTAGTGGCAGTTTATCATCTGTCAGTCTATTTTTTTTAAATACCTGTTTGTTCTCTAAAGTTCCAGACTTAGTATCGCCCTGGCGAAATAACATCATTCAGAATCGAAACCTTGCTAAAAATGGTTTTAGCCATATTGGTTATATTCCAAGATATTTCCTAACCTTCCTTTCCCACATCTCTTTCCCTTCCCACTCCCTTCAGTTTCACAATATACCCCAATTGGGGATGCTATAATCCAAAACCACCCATATAACAAGGCTGAGACACTGCATAAAATCGATCTTCAAAAATTGTCTCCGATTGATATTACAGTGCCACGAACCGCCACTGATTCTAATGACAAAATAGTGCTTTGTAGAATTTGTAGTAAAAACATGTTTTCAGAACAAAGGCAATAGTATAACACATAGGTATGTATTTATCTATAAAGAACTACATATTATGTGTACTGTATTTAAAGAACTGGAAGATTCTTTAATAGTGACCAACTGCAAAGCCTGTACAAATCTCAAGAACGTCCGACAGTTAAATCCGTTGTTAACAGACCTATTGCTATCTCTAATGGACAGACGTAATGTAGGTATGCTGAGTCTGCTTCACAGATATTTCAACGAACCCTGCTCGAAGGAGCCGGCAGCGTTGATCCCTTCCGCGGCGTTGAACGTGCGCGAAACTGGACGGACACGAGTGGAACACTCGTTCACAGTAGATGAAGGCTCGTATGTGGAACGTGCTACCAGCAACTGTATTTCATCCTACGAATTTCTACCCACAGTCCCCTCCTTAACCCTCCTTAAAACGTTGCCCAACCGAGTGGCGATATAGTATCATAGTTCCCATATCTGCACGGAGCACAACATCTTTTGGTGATATGAAAATATGAATAATTGGATTGCAACGTTGACAGTAGCTGCCATCTGGCGATGTTTTTGTTGCAGAAAAACAACACAGGGTACCAAAACATTACATAGATAGGAAGATAGGTAGATAGATGGATATATATATATATATACATACATTCTATAACATTTTGACACTATATACGAATCATTATTTTTTTGTTTTTATTTTACTAAATTTTCAAAGTATAAACTACGCTAATGAAGATAACTGGCTCATGATTTTGGTGTAGGAGTTAAACATGTTATTAACAATAATAACACATAGTTAAACATAATAAACAGAGGAATATAATTTAAAAAAAAAATTACAGTAACTCCACACAGGAGACCAAGGAGGAAATAATTTCCCTCAAGGCCTATATCATCTTTGGGGATGCTGTGTGGAGGATAAAATAATAATATACACCAAATGGTATTACATAATAACATAGTATATATTTTAGTATTTCAATACCAATGAAGAAAGTGGCCTTTGAGTTTGAAAAATGAAAGTTAGTTTCATAAATAATGTTACATATTAAAGGAATTCATAGGTAAATATGTTCCCTACTTAACGCCATGGTAAAATTGCTAGTAAGTAAAACAGTTTTTAAGCAAAGGCGAGACATTGATATCATGTACAAATCAATTAATGTATTACCTGTTCGTGGTCTTTGTGGCATAAAATTCTACTGCAACATATATCTGAAAGTCCGTATAAGGCAGTGGTGGATCATGTACACAATACACGTTTCACACAAAATATAGGAATGATAGTGCCAATATTTCAAAATAAATATGGTCAATGAACCCTTGAATACATTGTACCATTTATATTTAACAAATTGCCGTACGAATTTAAAAACAATTGTCCTATGATGAAATTCTCACTGATGTTAAAGTGTTGGCTTTTGGAAAGTAACCTTGTGTATTGATGGTAACAAATATGACGGTCTCCTTGGTTGTATAGCTCCTAGATATCTGGTGTATTTACTGTTACGGTGTTACTATTATATTTAACTCTATCCTCATTGTAACCAACCTGTACTGCTGTTTTATATATATATGTATATTTTTTAAATTTTTTATTTCTTAACTTATTTAATACTTACAGATGCTTTGATATTTCTGATATTTACGTAATAGTTATATTTTTGTAATATGAATGTTTTTATAATGTTGATATTTTTATAATATTGATACTTTTATAATATTGGTACTTTTATAATTTTGATATTTTTATGATATTGACATTTTTATAATATTATTTAAATCGGTGTTATAAAATTGGACTCTAGTATCTCAATAACAAATCTGTAATGCTTTTACCATTATTTTTTCTCTTTAATAAATATAATAATTCTGCCCTACATTTGTATGATGATTGTAATTTATTGTTGTATTATATTGTTGAAATAAACTCCCGCTGAGAAGCTACTTGCAGTGGCTTAGCGGGTATAAGTTCCCACTGTATATAATTAATATTATACAATAAAAAATAAATTAAAAAACTTGCTGCGCTAGCTTGGGCCGTGTTATAGAAATATGGTGGAAATACAAAAAAAAAATTACATGCACGTTGCTTCCAGCTGTTAATCTAGAATTCTAAATTTAAATGTTTTTTGAGAAATGAGAAGTATTATAATAAAACCCCGGGTGTCAGAGGGTTAAGTATTAGTTATGAAATGAATTCCATGATATTAATTGTGTTTACCTAGTGCCTGGCTGCCGACTGTGTTGAAATAAAGCGAATATTTAAATTTCAGCGGAAAGTAAAAAGTTCATTCATATTTTGCTTTCTCATTATCACAAATATTAGATTCCATAGAAAATTATTTGCATAGTAAAATTATTCCATTTTGTTGATATTTCTGATGAAAGCTTACTTTAATCGGAAAAAAATGCCACCATTTAAATAGGTTTGCGACATCGGTTGCTGTATTATTAGTATGTATTTTTAAATTGAATACTGAAGAAAAATATATTACAGCTGTAGAACTTCTCAGTCATAAAAAAATTATCTTTAGTCATCCCAATACGACATTTTTACCCTTTTTTTTCATTGCCAAAAAATTGAGAAAAAAATATTGATAATAATTGAATTTTATATTAACAGATAAATTTTACACACCGGTTTAAAATTCGGTCAACCATTTTACATTTTATTACTCAAGTAGGCACTATTGTATTGAATATACAAAATCCGTTTGTTTAACGGGTCTCCACAATAGTACTCAAATTACGAATAACTCCCTTTATGGCAAGAAAAACAAAAACATCATTACGTCATAGATACAGACGTCTTCTTGTACTCTCATCCCGTGTTGCTTTGATGGGTTTAAACATTTTTTTATGTTGGTTTGTTTCCAGTGAAAAGATAGCATTCCTAGCATCATTCATAGTACCGATTAGTTTCTTGTTTCTATCTGTCTCCGAGCTTGCTGATGTTAATCGTTAAATTATTTTTCTTATTTAACTTATAATTTTTATTTAACTTACCTTCAACATCCATGGATTAATACAAATATACGAGTACTAATATACTTCCAGTAACTGATACCAGGTATACTCACGCACTGGCCTTGCCTCTGTGGGATTTTTGTAGATGTGTTCAGATGTATATATAAGATAATATAAAAAAAAAAATATATATATATATATATACAAATAAAAACTGTTTATAACCTCTGTACCTTGATTGTGCAAATGCATGTATCAAGAAATTAAATAACCCTTACCAATCCTTTGTCGGGTGCCACCTGACATCACTATTTGTACGCTACAACTCAGTTGTCGGCTGGCGGCCGACAAGATAAGACGTGCTCGCGCGGTGTATTTTCGCGCGGAAAACTTGACACGTGACGCTGTTTCTTGTGATTATTCAATAAAAAACATTGAAATTCACATTTTAATAAGATTTTGACTGTTTTCCGTTTTTGTTTTACTATAAAATAACCTTTTTGTAACTGCCTATCAATAAATTAATAGTTTGACATTATTTAAATTAGAGTTGGCTGAGAATATTATTTTATTCTGAGAAGAATCGCAAGTGAATTTGAAATCATTACTAAGGAATGTAGTTTATTTCACAGCGATAACAACTGTAGCGATGTATAGAAAGTTGGGTGGAATCCACTCCGAATGCTCATTATTGCTAATGTTATAA
>JAHDVE020009619.1:0-44812 GCA_022606495.2 Halesus radiatus | reverse complement strand
TTAAGGCTTCTATTTTGTAGTAACTATCGTGTACAACAACACAAAATTTATCTGTATTACATTCTTGATGTACTTTTATTTATATACTTACCACTACTGTCGCTACATGGCGCTGCTCCCCAACTCAAACACGAGAAATCTTTCTCTATTGAGTTGGTCACTTTTTGTTAAATAATATTTTTTTTTTGTAATTAGCTATTAAGATATATCTATATTATTAAATATTTTAAATTAAAAAATTAAGAAATCATTAGATGAATACTTGTGTTAGTCATTTTTTCATGTTTGTATTTTTACAATTAAAAACTTATTTGTTTTTTTTTTAAGTAAGACTAGCTGAAGTACCATTGCCCGGGTTTTTGACTGGTTTAGGGGAAAGTTACAAGTTTAAGTAGTGTTCTCATATCCGTACCCCTACCCCCACCAAGTAGTTTTATTTTGAATATCAAATGTGCGTAATTTCATCAAGAAGTACAAAAATTCTGCTTTAAGGGGTGGGAAATGGGAAAGGGGTGGTTTTTAGAAAATTTATGTAGACAGTGACCGCGATTAGTATACAAAACAAATGAACGCCGCCCGACCGGGACATTTTTCTCTATGATAGATAGATAAATAGTTTATTTAAATTAATATTCCATAACATTTTGATATTGTGTACATTACATTTTTGACATTAGTAAGTTTCACAAAAAATGTTATATTCATGGAATTAATTGATAAAGTTGTTCACTACTTGCTACCCTAGCTTAGGCCGTATTATAAAAAATAGTACATTTCGTTTCGTGGTAAACTTTATACATAAAAATAAATGTTTGTCTGTCTGTCTGTCCTCGATTTTCTTGAAAAATTACTAGACCGGTTTGGTTGACAATAGCACAGATTATTGCCGAGAAGGTTTATAGAGTAGTTTGAATGAAATCCAATATTTAAAACTGTTCCTATAACATTTTAAAATTAGTATGAAAAACATTGAACCGGACTATTAAGGTTAGTACATAGATATACCACACTGGTTAGCCACAGATTACGTATTCAAAAGAAGACGGTTTGTTTGTGTAAAATATTTTCAAAATGGAAAACACAAGTTGGTACCTACTTAAAAACTTTTTTATTTATATATATTTTGAAAAAATAAATGTTTGGAAATAAACAAAAAATTTCATATGAATGTTTATTTGTTTCATTGTTTAGAGATAGTAATAGTCTTCAAAAGGCATTACTCTTACTGTCCAATCAATTATGGAACCAGAACGACAAGCAAGAATTCACAACTTTTTTTCTAAAAAAACAAATCATCCTGAGCAAGGCCGGCTATATATATATATGAATAGACTAAATCAAATCTACGAAACGACATTCACGATACTTTCAGTTGCCGAGAGATCACTCATTAAAAGGTGTTTTTTTTAATCTGGCACTGAATAAATTTCTTGTACAGCATGATTTGAGTTGGGTGTGTAACTGCTCCCAACCGTCTGGAGCCAGCGAAACTATGGCATCCCCAATTAGGGAATGTTGTGAGGCTGAAGGTATTGGGGAGGGGAAGGAGAAGGGGAGGAGGATGGTGGGGAAATACCTGGATATTCAGATCTGGTCACCAAACAAGCCTATTGTATATGAAAGGACTAAGGGTGGTGAAAGTGATCGGATTTTTAAAGGCGCTGCTGAAAACCAGCTGCTCTCCGATCTTCGGAATGTATGGCTTGCAATTGCAATTGCAATCGCAACCCATCAATTGCTAAAATTTTATGGAAATATAAAAATATTTTAAATAATTTATTGACAAATAAATGTTTCTATTGCTAATTTTTAATATTATAACCGGACTTTTAACGTTCAGCGCCCAAAAATACGTAATTTGCAGGTTGCTAATTCAAGCAATGCTACGAATAATTTATCTGTTAATTCTATGTCATTAATTTTTAAAATGTGTAAGGTTTCAAAAGCCAGTAAATGTCAAACTGTAATCTTTTAAATTCCATATGAACTACGTACTAGAATTTTAGGAAAAAAAATCAAAATTCCTTTGGTTATCTAACTGCACCTATTATCAGACATGTTGGGACGTATTGCATAGAATTTAAGGATTACAGTTTGAGGACGTTTGTCTTTTGAAACCTTATACTTTTTATAAACTATCCATATAGACATAACAGATAAATCATTTGTAGTGTTGATTGAGTAAGCAACGTGCAAAGTGATGTTTAGGGCCATTTTTAAGTGCTGGCCCTTAAAAGTTAAGAAGGTTGACAAGATTTGTGGAAAGCAAAACTAACACCTGCACTAAATTATTAAAATACCTCAACCTTAAAATTCTAACTAACATTCTAATCAAAATCGTAAATAACAGACTTGCTTTGCTTATTACAAAGTGGTAAACAATTTAATTGAATCAGAACTACTTTCTCAAGTATATCTTAATGTAAGAACCAGACCACAAAGAAAACATGAAAGATTTAAATTAGAAACATTCAACAGCAATATTTCATCTTTCAACCCTCTCTCCCGCACGTGTTGTCTGTATAACGAAAATGGTATGATCAAAGAAATTGATATTTTCTCAAGCTCGCCTATAAAATTCAAACAAATCTTAAAAAGCACGTTTAGGCACTTTAAAAACAGTTATTAATTTTGCATTTGTTAGGTACTTTTATTTTTCATTTCTTCTCTTCTTTTTGTAAAACATGATTGAGGGCTTGACATTGCAATGGTTCTAATTGTCAATTTTTTCTTTTTTGTTTTTGCTTTGTCTAAAACGATGTTACATGCCAATATTCTTAGGAAGGAATATAAATGAATTCAGTTTAAGGTGCGTAGTTTATTTTATTTTTTAAAGCTCAGGCATAAATGTTAAAATGTTTTTCGACCATATTCTAAAAAACTTAGTTTTCCACAATGAGCAATATTACCATATCCAAAAAAGGGTTCGTAAGTAGGAAATTTTCCACATAAAACATTTTTTTAGGTTTGATACTTTATTTTTTTCTGATATATATATATTTTTTAAAAAGATTCACCAAAAATGCCCCGTTAAACCACAGGTCCAGATGTGTTCTACTTATTTATTAAGTAGAACATATTTTAAGTATTTAAAAAAACGATCTGTGATATTTCTAGGCTATCAATTTTTAAATTAAAAAACACACGATTTCGCTTTACTTCGCGTTGCATCACCTTAAAATGTAGTTATAGTTTTGACCGATATACTTGTATATCGCCAGCGCTAAATCACCACCGTATTTCTTTACAGTGGTCTTAACTGTCACTTTTGTCATAGAGCTATCTTATTTTCAGGTTTGTTTTCTGTAAAAATTAAAGATATCATTAAAAAAAATAACGGTACAGGGACGCTTCCAAAATTGAACAGAGAAAGACAAAAATCAAAAATGAAAGTTATTCGATATCGAAAGAAGGTTGAATGCAGGAAACTCCATTAACGGAGGACTGAACGCGGTTGGCGCTATCAAAAAGTTGTCCAAAGAAACGAAGCTAGCAGTCCACAGTAGAGTGCTGATACCAACTCTGATGTATGGCAATGAGACATGGAACTGGTAGTGTGAAAATAGAATGCTATAGAAATGAGATATCTGAGTCCAATGTGTGATAAAACCAAGAATGATCTTTTGAAAACTGTTTATATTGTTAAATAAGTCAAGACTGATCTAAGTTAATGATTTTAATTAGTAAATAATCAACAAATTGCAAAAAAATTATAACCACATTCTGTCACTACCTAAACAAGTAAGTCATTATATAAGACGGCATACTAGTCGGGAGTATTTGAGTCCTGAATTAAATTTTCACAGCTTAGCTTGTAATGAACTGCATCTTAATGTTCCCCTGTCGTATACATTTCATAAACGCCTTTTCTCAGAAAGTTTTCCAAACAGAAATATGTGTACATCATATTTGAAGTAATTGCTCTAAAATTAGGATTTTTTTTTTTTAGCATATACTTCATAATTTAAAACAAAAATAAATAACATACTTCTCATCCGTCCTAGATATTTACTAAACCCTTAATGGAAAAAAATATATCAATCAGTTTGGATGGGTATTTTGTCCTCAAATCCAAAATTAAGTTATGTATGAAACAAGCAGCGCAGCCGTTCCCCTTAATTGTTGCCTCCTCTTAATATTTTATTCCACTTTCTCTTTTTGTTTTATCCCATCTCACTCTTTTTCTGTACCGTTTATAAAATAACTATATTATTTTCTTTAGTTATTATATTTGCCTTGACGAAGCTTGATTTAAGCTAAACAATTTGCGTTAAAATACAACAAATTAGGTATTTGTTGTATTTATTATGATATCAAAGGACAAAGCAATTGTTTCTTACGAAAATACGTATTATTTTTGTCACCCTGTTAAACGTTCCCAGAAAACAGTTAATAAATAAATAAAATAATATTATTAATGCATAATAATTCCTAGCGTTATTCTTGAAAGCGTTTTCACATTGATCGTATTCGATCGGTGATACTTAATGAAACGGTTTGACGACGACTGTGAAAATTTAGCGCACAGTCAATCTTCCCATTGTTGATGGAGCACCAAAGGATCTGAACGTTTCTTCCCCATATCATCCATTACGTTCGAGTCTTTGCATTTCTCTTCGCAGCTTCATTTCTCACTCGGTAACACTTTCTCTATTTGCGCATTCTTCCCGGTGATCGCATTTTCATTGCATCCGACCTACTTTCCATCTCCATCGTTCCCATTCATATCCGCATTGTCAGTTTCCCCTCTTGCGGGATATCAAACGTGGTTTACGGCTCTGTGATATGTTATTCTACGTGACAGCTGTTTCTGAAACAGATTGTTTTATTAAGCAAAGAATCAAATGATCTTTATCTTGCGCGCGTAATTATCACATGTGACATAATGCCTTATTTGCAAATAATACTTTAAGAGTAGGTAGCACTTTACATATTAACGTCTTATATCTACCATAATGTGTTCCTTGGTATAACCAGATGAACAAAAAAAACCTTAAATTAATTAAAAAATATGCTTTGTATTCATCACTTTATAAATATACATTGATATCTACATGTTTCGAAAGGGGTGAATACTAACTATATTTTTTAATTCGTTTATTAATAATGATTCCACAAATTGAATATGAATCGTTTAAAGAAATCATTAAAAAAAATAAAACTATAACATTAAAAATTGCATGTAAATGGGTTGTATAATTTTCCTGATACTCACGTTTTTTTCTCTGAAACTGAAACGCATATAAAACAAAAGAAAGTGATAATATATCGGAATTTAATAAGAACGTTATTTATAACTAGCACAGACCCGTTAAAAATCACGGGATATTATAATAAACAATTAAAAAATAACAATTCTAACAAAATTTTAAATAAATGTAAATAAAATTTTCTATGTATTTTCACGAAGAAAGAAAGCATCGCTTTCGAAACATGTTGATATGTGTATATTTATAAAGTGTGAATACAAAGTAATTTTTAATTTATTTATTTAATGTAAATGAATCAAACCTAGATGAACTGCTTGGAGGGCAACCATGCTAACCACCAACAATTTTAAGAACTGCAGCATAAGTTCATTATATGCACTGAAAATGAGAATTTTTTAATGTGAGTTTTAGAATTTTGAATGTTACGTACACTTACGTAATCCGTACCCACCTAACAACCGAAATTATAATACTCTGTTAAATTTGATATAACCTTTCTTCCATTTCATTGATTTAAAAATTACAAGGTTTTTTTAAATGTTTTTTTTTTTTATTTGCTGCTAGTATTTTATTGAGTTTTTCAACATATTATATCGATTAAGAATAGCCAGTCATGCTTTTAAAAATAATACACACCTTCTTAAAATGCCGGTGTGGCTCATCTTTTAAGATTTAAAATGAAGTAATGCAGTGCCAAAATGGCAAAGTCTTCAGTTTGAGAAACAAAACAGACTTTAGAACCTGCCTTGGATTATTTAATCAAATATTGGCTCTGTGCCTAGTGAAGGCACGGCCAAACTTTATCTCATGGAAGTAGATGGAATAATACTAAAAGCAAATGCTTTTTCCAATTGTTAGCCATTCTCATACATACTAGACATCGACAAACCGTTTTTTCGTAAAAAACGATAATATATTATTACGAGTTTATTTGCGAAGGATAAAAAGTAAATAAACTAAATGAGAATCGACAACGTAGAATAAGATTTGTTACTCGATGTAGAGGAAATGAAAAAAAACTGAAAAAAGCTTCTTGACATTTTTTCATTAAGCTCAAGAAAAAGTTAACCCATTTAGTAGATTACTGTAATTCGCTTTGGTAGATAGATACCCAAGACAAAAAATTGAGCTTTAATGAAGTAGAGAGTTTTTTTTAAAGTCTTCTCGTTAATTAATTAAAGAACTTTTTACATGTATATTGTATGAAATAAATACGTCAAATAGATTTTCAACAAAATTCAAGAAATTAGATTTGGACAATCGGTCAAAAATTTGCAAATTAGTTTCGTAATTGTTTAATTATTTTTTCGTTCCCAAATGGAATCGACAAGTAGTGATATCAAACGTCTTCAATTACTCTAAAGCCCCGGATAATCAAATTTAAACTTATGGGACGAATTTACAGCGTGTAGATGTGTGTTTCTGATACTATGATAATAATATTAATAAATGAGTAAATTGTGTAGCCCCGTTTTATTTATGAAAAATCACCTCAAGGGCGTTGTACATATATTACTTGCTAGGATTTTTATTATTCAATGTTAACATTGAAAGATTAGAAAGAATGCAAGGCTTCCAAATACTTCGAGATTCAAAGATTTCAAGTACCATGAAACAAACACCCCAAAAAGATTCACTAGCATTCCATAAAATATCATCACTATAAAATAGAAGAAATATAAAATTACTTTATAAAATCATTAATAATGTTATTGTTAATGAATATCTTCTAGAAAATATTAATATCCACTGTCCAGTACGAAAAACACGCTCAAATCAACTATTACACGTCCCACACTTAAAACTAACTACGAATAACACAATTTTTTTCAGAAGAACATGCACAAAATACAACATCTTTTCAGACACTGATGTTTTCCATTTATCATCAGGACAATTTAGTAAATCCAGAACAGGAAAAAAATCGCAACTATGGTTATAACTGCCCACCCCCGCTGTGTGTTATATTATTTTTATATAGTTAGATTTAACCTTATCTATGTACATGTTTTTAATATGTTCTAATTAATGTTTCTTAGAAACTGTAAGTCATTTTTTTAACAAATTCCTTATCAATTTCACTAGCAAATCATTTTTTTCCAATATAACATTTGCAAATATTCGTTTTTATTTTATTCTTAGATAGCCAAAACTTTACTCGTTAATGCAACAATGCAAGAACTTAATTTGTCAAAATCTGTTTTATATAACATCATGTTTTACTAAATAAAATAAAAATATATGTTTAAAAATCTGTATATTATTATGTACAAACAGACACAGAAACATACTTACCATGCATGTGTCCCTAGAAATTATGTATTTTTGAGATACTGTGTTATATTATATAAGACATCATCTGCCAGAATCAACGGGAAATTCCAACCCAGATTTTTGGAATGGGGAAGTAGAAAGTTGACCTCATTCTGACTTTTTAATAATATTTGGTCATGTAACATAACGTAATTTCAAGAAACATTTCATTTCTGAATGGCAGTCTCCGACCAGGTACTATGAGTAGGTACATCCTAATTTTTTAATAAAAAAAAATCATTTTAATATGGAATTCCACCATGAATTGACAGTTTCAAAATTAGAAATAAATTAATAAAATAAAAATATTTGAAAAAAATCAGTTTATATGTTTAATAAATTATTAACTCACAATCCTTCCCCCACGGTGCGAGAAAATACCTCGAGCTCCGGCGTTGTGCACATTTAGAATTTTGTAATTTTTTAATTGGATAAACAAGAATGGCTTGCATTTATTACTCATGTAATTCATTTTATTAAGAGTACATACGTACACCATTAAAATATTGTGTAAATGCTGAAAACGAGGAAAAATACTGGTCACGCATAAAACGCGTGATACATCCATTAAAGCCGCCAGACAGCGGGATACTACTGGCGACCGCGAATCGTGGTACGGTGAGCAAAATCCACGCCCCTCGTTCACTACCTCAATATTCGGAAATAAATCAATGCACGCAGACATACGTATATATTTACAATTTTTTTCAGAATCATGACCAAACATTTTTTCGGTTACCTTCGATAAATACTTATATGTTTTTAATATTTTATGCATACATAAATGTATTGCTGTGGAACGCCTACATGAACTGTGTTTACATTTGTACATTTACAGACATATTTAAATAATTAGAGATATGACAAATCAGTTGACAGCACCGGGAACAACGGGTTAAGACAAATTTAATGTTTAATATTTATTTAAATAAAAAATGTTTTTGTTTTAAGCCACTTTATTTTTATACATATTTATGCATTCGACCGGTTTCGGTTGGACTCACCTTCTTCAGGAATGCGCACATATAACTGAAGAAGGTTGGAGTCAACCAACAATCAATCTAAATATAAAAAAATAAAGTGACTTAAAACTAAAAACATTTACAATTTAAATTATAATCAAGCCACAAAGTGATTGCTTCCTTCGAAAAAAAAAAAAAAAGTTTAATTTTTATTTGCTCTCGCCGTTTTTTAAGCCTGCCCAGAAGTTTGCAACTTTACCATGGAGATCGTAAAACTATGACAACTTGTCCAGCATAAACAAAGATTTTCCAAAGTACCAGGAATTATATTCCGGATGAAATGCTTTATAAATTCTTTAAGGTTGCGCTGTAGTTTATATCAAACATTTCATGAAAAAAAGCTCGCATAATTTAAAGAATTTTTATAAGTCTTTCCATAATAAGATAATCAGAGCAAATCTGTTAAAGGCTTCTGTAAAAGCTTTGTAAAAGCTGGCAAAGATAATGACAACGACGCAGCAGAGACAAAGGACATTTCTGAATTCCGTTGAAAACCCAAGAACACATTAAGACCCGAATACATTATCCGCATTAAATAATACTGCTACCAACCCCTAGTTTTTCACCCCTATTTAGACCGTCTCCCGGCAGCGGCTTTGGAGTTTCCACCACACTGCGACAGCTCTTCTCGGAGGAGAAACTACATTTGATGATCTCTGCCCGCGTCTAGTTCAAAAGCGAGCTGAATTTACACTAGTTCGCGGAATGCCCAGGGGACCTGCATAAAGACCTCTGCACTCAACTTAAAAGCATCGCCGGATATTAGATGCAGATCGAGAGCTTTAGAATGTTAAAATCTTTAGCTGCATTATCGGATTTTCTTTCATACCTAAATTTACTAGCTTTATCACTCGACTTCGATCCACGTACCCGCGATTTGGATTCACGTTCATATTAAATTCATGTTTCTTTGAAAAAGATTACCGCAATTAATATGATAATTATTTCATTGTGGAGTAATCGAACCTTTCTTCGATCGACTCAAAGACAAATATGTATAGTATTACTACACAATGGCAGCTGTAAATTTGTATCTAAATAAGTATACGTGTAACCACCTTTGTTTTTACACTTTGCATTCAGTTATTTTTGCGACTGTGCTGCGTTGAATATTGTAGGCTGTGATTTACTTCCGATGAGTTCAAATATAAATTAATTTAACGTAATATTCGATGTGTTGTCACCTTCCAGTGTAAAATTTTTCTTTGAAACCTATTAACTTAATGAGAAACGTGATAATCAAAAACCTTTTTCAAAATTTAATATTTTTCCAATACCTCAGCGTTAATCTTCATGCTTGAAAGTTCGTTTAAAAAATATCCCATAAATTAAAAATTCCTGCGAATAAGTTCCCATGAAAATTTTTCGCATAAAAACCTCTGAAATATCATAAATTTTTGGTGTGAAGCTCTACCGTATCTGATGGAAAACTACTTATGTAAGAAAATATTTGGTGAAATTGAAAGAATGATCGCTAGCACTTTTGTGTGGGGAGAGCGGTTATCTGAGTGACTTTGTCAATTCCGGCTACTTGCTGACGTCACCCATCACGTGTCACGGAACTGGAAATATTTTATAGCAGAAGCGACTTTCGGATAAGGGAAGGTTGAAGATCGAACCGAAATTAGATTGTTTGAAAAATATTATAACCTTATAATAACGCATTTCACGTTCTCGAGATCAATAACATTGCGTAGTTTAACTTCTGAGACGCGGAACCTTTGCTTTGCATTGTACATATGACGATATATCGAATGTAAATAAGAAAAACCCCTCAAGCCACAAAAGGAAAACTAAACAGACGTTAAAAATGAATGTTTTAGAATTCATAAAACTAATTTAAAGTCTTGGAGTGAATATGATAGTGATTATTAGTTTTTCAAAATTTTGATGTAAAATGTATATACCTTATCTTGTATCTTTTTCTTCTATCATATTATATAAAGAAGAATGTCCCGGGCGGGCGGTGTGTTTGTTTTGATGAAATTTTGCAGACTTGATCTACAAAACAAGAGGAAGATCACTGTCTATACCAGATTTCGAAACACCACCCCCCTTTCTGGCCCTTAAAGTAAAATTTCGGTACTTTTTGATGAAATTTTTTTCACCCCGACGTTCAAAATGTATTGTTATAGTGTTCTCTCCAATTAAGAACAAAAACACTTTAAAATATTGGCACAGTTGTCATTGTTTAGTGACCAAACAATTTATTAATAAATTAATATTTCATATTTTTTGGCTAATCACGGTGAGTCCAAGATTAAAGGATGTCTTGCCAGCTCAATTCCTGGAAGCTTTCGGTGTGATGTATATATTTGAAGTGTCCCGGGTGGTATTTGTTTGTTTTCTATGTAAATCTATCGATTTATTACCAACTTGATAAAATTTTGCACACTTGATGTTCAAAGTAAGAGAAAAACTACTTGGCATGGATACGGGTTGAGGTAAGGCTAGGTGTAAGAGTAAGGATGGGGGTGATAGTAAAGGTGGAGGTAGGGGTAGGGGTAGGGGTAGGGGTAGGGGTAGGGGTAGGGGTAGGGGTAGGGGTAGGGGTAGGGGTAGGGATAACGCACCACAACCTCAAAACTTTATTCCAAACACCGGTTACTTTAACTAGTAATAGATATAACAACACGAAACTCATAATGTTTACGTTCATGTTTACTGTATGTACATAAAAGTTAATGAATTTAAAATCCTGTAAAAGTGTCTGGAATGGTTTTTCTTTTATTATCTTCTGAATATATATTTTTTTTAATTTCATAGAAATTTTTGGTAAAAAATATTTCTTACCTATTCTAAGTACATTGCCAAGTTTGTGTGTTCATAATAAACTACTGAATCAAATGCCGTAATCCAAATTCCGCGAGAGCAAAACTTCTGGCGGTTCTGGCGTAACTTTTTCCGGCAACGCACATTGCCCGTGAGTTGTGAATCCCTCTTCACTCTTTCTTTACACTTTTTACAGCGCCGTCGTACAATTTTACGAGGAGGCTATAAAAGCGCGATATTCCACCGACAATGGCCTCGGGTCTCAATGTAACCGTTCTGTTCCTCTCGCGGATTTAGTGTAATGGCTCCCTTGTAATAATCATGATATTGCAGAGTACCATTTGTAATGTTCAAATGTATACGCTTATTGGTGCATGGTAAGACAGGAAGCCGTAGAATTTAAATAATGATGGACATACAGAAAAGGCCTTCTCTGATTATGCCCTACACAGTGTAAACCTTTCATTTAAGTCCCAGTGCAATGCAAGATTTTTTCTGTCCATATTTGAAGGGCATCTTGAGGACATTATTTGAATGGTATCTAGTTACTTTAATTGTATCAAAACATTGTATATGATATTGTCATATCGAGTACAATTCCACTGTAAAAAGTATGATGTTCATTCGCACACGATTGAAAGAATCATACGTAAATTCTTGAGATACGTACATTTTAGGTTTTTTGTATTCCTATAGAATGCCTCATTTACGATTACCGACTTAATTCATTAAATTTAGTAAAATTATTTGAATATAGAATTATTTGTGAGTTAATGTGTTTGTTCAAAATTATTAATTCACTGTTTTATATCGTTGAATTTCTATATTTAATTCATTTTTATGTTCCTGGCGGGACATTTACAAGATTACCTATAATATTATTGTGACAATTCTACTTCATTACCTGGGGAACAAATACTTCGATGTTGTTGATATATGTATCACATCTACTACCTACTCTTCTTTTGCCAATAACCTTCTAATGTATATAATATCAATGACAAATAGGATTTAACAGTAATTCCAATGTCATGCAATGTGCAGTGTTTTCTAATGTGTCCTGTGCGTGAAAAGTCGTATCATCTCAGCACAAAAAAAAAATAATTTAACGTTTTAATCTGGAGTGCCCTACCAGATAAGTTTGTTTTCTGTACATGCACATAATAAGATAAACCCTAGCAAGTAGTATTTGTACAGCGCCCTTAAGGTATTTTTTCACAAAAACGGCGCTTTACAAATCATCCAACTACTATTATTATCATTATTATCAGTATCACAATATAACTATGCTTTAGCACGATTTTTTTTTCATCTGATGTTATGTTATGTGCTAGTATTGCACGTGTTGTGCAATCGAATAGATTGCATTTGTGGTGCAATCCTGACTCGATATTACATTTTTGGTGCAATACTAGCTCCCGGCTCGGTATTGCATGTCTTGTGCAATAATTTATATTTGGTGATAAAGAAATAAGTTTATCGGCTTTAATTAACCTACTCTGTAGACACGTTCGATACAATACCAATTAATGTAACGCCTCTGTAAAAGTCTGTACCGGGCGTAATTAAATAAATAAATAAATATATAATATCTTAGTAATTCGGCTAATCGTTTTTCTGCATTTTGTACCTAGTAACTTTGCAGCCTTAGCCATGAGCGGTGTAACTAGAGTTGACCCAAATAAAACACCCTTAGGATTGTGTGTTATGGTGAATATTTATTGTTTACACTTCCGACACTGACGTTCTTGAGAAGCGGAATCGGAGCTCCCGCCATCTAATACTTCCGTATTCTGTCGAGGGTAAATTTGCTTCCATTTTCATAATATCTTACTTTTTCATGCAAAACCATGTTTTTATAAATAGTAATGTCTTGCCAGATAATGTGATATTTTTAATAAAATTGTACATATCCGTCTTAAGTAGTTTCTCGAGAATAGCTACTTACATTTCGAAAAACGATTTTTTGGCATTTACGATCGGATACGCCGTCGTTCAACGGATACCAAAGTTTTTTATCCAATAGGCAAGTCCGGCGCACGGGAAGTTAATAAATTAAAAATATATACATACAAAAAATACTTATTTTTTTATGTACTTCTCCCAGTGAATTCTGTTGGAACGGCCAGACATTTTACGTCACGTTTAAAAATTACAAATTTCTCATTGAATGTTGTGTTGAGGTTATAGAATCATTTATCAGTAGGTAGTATTCGATTGATTTATTTTAAATCGATTACATTTTGATACTAAGTACAGTCTGACATTTAAAAGTAGACACAAATTGAGAGCGCTGCAATCATTAAAAATGTTTTAAGTGACACAACACAAAGATAGCCCATGGGAAAATTAAAGTAATTTTGAAAAAGTACAATGATCTAAATGCATATTTCTGACTTTCACCAAACGGTCTTCAGAAATTAGTGGTACTTTCAGAAAGGAGATGATTCTACATCATATTCTAACACAATTTTATATCAAAACTATTCTTTAACGCTTTGGAAGGAAGATAATTACTTGGAAGGGCAATTTTTATATTTCTGAAATATATATATATCAAAATACCCATTATTGAAATGCTAAATCAAAATCTTACTAACACACCAAAATGATAAATTAAAAAAAAAAACTTTAATTTCATCGAGATAAGTTGTTTTAAAAAAAACTTTAATTTCATCGAGATAAGTTGTTTTAAAAAAAACTTTAATTTCATCGAGATAAGTTGTTTTAAAAAAAACTTTAATTTCATCGAGATATGTTGTTTTGAATTGTTACTAAAACGAACTGAGCGTCGAATGCGAAATTTCTTTTATGTGTGGCATAAACTTCAAAGAGAAATTAAGTAGCTGGATGGTGCCAGAGTAATGAAAGAAATTAGTTCAACTTTAATAAATGTCCACATTTTATTGCCAATCCGTATTTATAAAATTTGTACCTCTCCCATATGTCATCAAAATTGTACAATTTTCTCTGTTTACTTCTCAGGGATGTCTCGGAAAGTTCGTTCAAATAAATATTCACTTGAGTCGTGTCAAAAATTGGAGCAACCGAAGAGTTTGCATGTATGTGAAGCATTTTTAGCTCTGCCCACCCTATCGGTAAATGATGTTTTAATTAGTCAGTTAAAGTTAGTTAGCGATAACTAACTCATATGAAGACTAAATTGATTTTTTTTACAGTTTCTCAACACAGGGAAATAATTTCCCTCAAGTCCTATGTCACCTTTGGGGTTACTATTTGAAGGGTCTTTTAGAGATAGGAAGGAGTGAACCTAGGTTTTAAAGAGACCCATGTTGTATTAGGGAGGAAACACAAAGCCCGGCAAATTATACCATAACCAAACTGTTAAACACAAGAGCGAGTCGTAGAAGCGACCCGTTCTTATGCGAACAGTATACAAATATTGGGCGCGCGTTTGGCGTGGGGATCAATGATGCTTTTTCCTCAAAGCATCTTCCATTGAAATTCGGCAGAACAATAACAGCATTCTCACCTAACTACTGCGCTCCAAAGATTGCAATCCGTTTGTTAAGATAAGCGAATCTATCAAACAGACCGCCCGGTTTTGCACACAGTCGAAGGTTTTATCTGATATTTTGGGGCTCCCGACCAGAGATGGCTGCCAAATTCTACAGTGGGGCGCACTTGTGATTTGTACAAAATTTAATAAGATTATTCGATTAAATAAGTCAATATAATCGTTGGGAGGTTAGGTATCGGATAATCTATTCCTATTTGAAATATACCACTGAGAATACAACTGAAAGAACAACAAAGAATAATTTTTTTTTATTGTTATCGTTCGTCTTTTCTTATTTTCATATTCTAGATAAATATTGTTTTATCATTATTACGGTAGCGTACATTACAAAATAATGTTTTGTGTATACATTCGTATAAATGATCTGTTTTAACAAAACTTAATCCGATGTCAAAAAATAATATTATATAAATAAAATAATATTACCCCTGGAGATTGTTCAAGAATTTTTTTTTTGAAATGTTTTCATAATAGTTCATTATACAGATTTATCAAAACAAAATTAAATGGATTTCCGACAAATGATAAATAAAAACGTCTTTCGTGATCCAAAAGTATTGCCATTCTCAGTACAAGTTCAAAATCAAATGGAATGGAATATACGATCTCAGGCAGTGTGAGAGAGACAGAGCACTATTTTTTCATTGGCTCTCTTGAGGCTAGAACCAAAAGATACAGATTCAGTGGCTACAACGGTTTACATTAAAATCTGCAGAGTCTATTCAGTAATTTCCGACTATCACAATTAACAGGAGGGTGATTGCATATATTTCTATCATCGCAATGGTTTTTTTAGGAACGCCACTCGTTAAATAATATAAATATTTGGTTTCAATTAGATATTGTTTTGGTTCGAAGGTCAAGGCATTTTTCCGTTCTCTGAATAGTGGCACAATATCTAAGATGTTATCGTTCTTTAAAAACTATAACTAAATCAAGATTAATCATCGAAACAGGGTCCAGATACATTTACCAATGGTGTATTGATAGATTATCCATTGGTTAGGTCAGTTACGGACATACTTATGACTATATTTAAGAAAAAGATTCTGCTGAAGACAAGGAAATTGTTTATCGCTCAACTACTATTAGTGTTTTTTTTTTCTTACAGGAATATGAGGATTGGTTCACACGTGTTAAGACTCAACAAATTAAGTTTTGCTTTGGGAGTAAGATTTTTAGACAAAGTTTAGACGGGAATTAGTAGACTTTGAAGCATCTGGAGCTTCACAATTTCAGCTCAATGTATAAAACTTTTATTGACAGCCTTTCAACGGGTCTAGGTTTTATCGTATTTACTTAAAAATCAATCTCATATGTAAATAAACGTACGTAGTTTAATTTGGTTACAAGTCAAATTGTGATTTCAAAACCAATCATTGTCATTATATATATATGTATATCTTGGCAACATTTGCTTTATTGTAAAAAAAATGTATCGGTTGTAATAACAACACAAATACAGTTGTAACGATATAATGATATAATAACACACATATGAAACTTATTTCCACTTTTATTTTATTTCTCCGTGACCAGTTTCAGCTTTTTAAAGCCATCTTCAGAATGGTAAAAGTTAATCTTAAACTACGGTTTATATACACAACATGTGGGGGAGGAGAGGTGGGGAGAGACTACAAGGGATTTATTCTATTACATGGATTTTCTTTATATTTGTCATTAAGTCGTCTTTGACTGCCGACTTCCTAATTATGTTGGTTATTCCCAGTAAGCTTATTACCTCTGTAAACTACAAACCAGAGGTAATAACCTTACTGGGAATAACCAACATAATTAGGAAGTCGGCAGTCAAAGACGACTTAATGACATGTATAAAGAAAACCCATATAATAGAATAAATCCCTTGTAGTCTCTCCCCACCCCTCCTCACCCACATGTTGTGTATATAAACCGTAGTTTAAGATTAACTTTTACCAGTCTGAAGATGGCTTTAACAAGCTGAAACCGGTCACGGAGAAATAAAATAAAAGTGCAAATAAGTTTCATATGTGTGTTATTATATCATTATAATGGAATTCCACCATGTATTACCAGTTTCAAAAATAGAAATATTAAACAGTTGTAACGATTTAATTCCTACCTCACTATTATCTATAACATTTGATGACGACAACACCATTCCTACGCTAAAGGAATTGTTCCGGTAGCTTCCAAAATATCGATATTCTTCGTTCGGCAGCACCAGAGGAGGCCGTTCCAAACACTACATCAACTAATTCGAGGCGGCCATGGGAGATTCAGTAAAGAGCCTTTCATGTTAGTATGTAGAATCCCCGGTTATACGCTCTTTGATAATTTTTTTATAATTCGTCATTCTGATTATGACGTGGCGCCCAGTTAATTATTGGGACGATGTTTCTTTTGTAATCACAACAGTTCTTTTGTGAACATAAATGTTTCTCTTGTGAATGTACATGTAAAACTACCTCGGTGATTGTTGTTCAGCCGTCTCTGAGTGATAAATGAATTATTTACCGATGCTCGAAGAAGCATTGGTAAATAATTAATTTATCGATACACCCCTGAGATAATATTAATTAATACTGTTTAATTAATTAATCATTGTTAACCAATTTACACATTTATATAAACCTTTTTATTACAGAATAATTCTTTTCATTTTTAATTCTTAGATAAGAAATAAAGAATTGGTAAATATTTTGGTCGCACAGTATCCTTATCAATACACATTTTTCGCAATCCAAACTTTCATCTCTGATTTCCACATCACATGATCCCCCCTCGAAAAAAAAACATTCAATGAACTTTCATACAAAATGTAGGTAGTTTTCTTGTAACACCCGCTACAGCCTGCACGGTGAAGCGCTTGCTATAGACACGTGACATCCTTTAGCGAGTTGTGCTTTGCTTTTAAATTTCACCCCGTGGCTACACGTCCAAGCAACACACAGTATGTGTTCCCCTACGTGGAAAATTTGCCTGATGGCTTTGATAACGAATGAAAAACTCCGCGTTTTATTTTTAAAATGCAGATTCGTTTATTTTCTGTTTAATTCCAAAATTTTGCATAACACGTTGAAGAATAAAAGACAGCTACATTAATTGAAACTTGGCCCTGTGAAACAAAATGCTCTGGCAGATGGGAATTGGTTCTCGGAAAGCCGGCGAACTTTTAGTCGTTATGCAAATAAAATAATTTCACTTCCAAGAAACTTTCCTTTGAATTCGGAGGTTGTATGATCGACTCTCGTCGAAGTCCTAAATTTTACATTTATATAAGTTTAAGCGAAGTTAGTGATTTTATCATAAATACAATACGCATTTTTGGCTTCTAAACCACTTTGAAACTTGTCTGTAAATTATTGAAAAACAAGTAGGATGTATTTGTGTTTTTTTTTTCTCTCATAAATGACCTATGATCATTTGTTAGTAGATTATTTAAATTAAAATTCTTTGTTCCAATCTGTACACTACGAATAATTTATTTATCATTAGCGGAATCTGTTATAAGGTATGGAATTACAGCCTGGGGACATTCCTGACATCAATCATGTTCAATCAGTACAAAATTCATTGGTTAAATTATTAGCTCATAAAAGTTTATACGAACAAAGGCATAATATTCCATACTTTTATCAGAGTCTTAAAATTCTTTCAGTTAGATCAATTCTGTGGTACAAAATTATTTTTCAGCACATTAATAAACCTATATTTAATACAAATAGACTAGAGCACACTTACAATACTCGTTTCAATTTTAATGAAAGATTAATGGTTCCTAAGCATAAAAATAAATAATATGGACAAAGAACTTTAGATCACATGATTTCTAGTTGTATTAAAACAAAACCATTAATAAACACATTGAAAACTTGGCTAGCTGATAGAAGCTATTTGTAATAGAAATAAGAAAATATTATTTTATTTATGATTTATTCGCTTTCGTTTATTTTTTTTTTCTATATATATTTTGTAGAAATATTTAAGAATAAGATTCTTTATAAATATTTATGTTATAAACGTGTTTTTTTACGCTTTTATTTTATGTTTCGTTTTTTTTAATGTTTTTAATTTAGATATTTTGTAACCTTCTCTGTAAATTTCAAGTTTTAAATAACAAGCTCCCGTTAGACAAACTACAAAAAAGTAGTTTTTCGGGACTTTTTGGATTGTAGTTTTTGCCATGTAAAACTAAATAACTTTTTTTTTTAAATAAGTAAAAATAAAAAATAATATAGCATGAAGCGGTGAACGCAAATCTCAATGGCAGCAGTTTAAAAAAAGATATTAGATTGTGAGATTGAAAGTGAGGAAGGAAGAAGAAGGGAAAGGGTAAAAAAAAGCGTTTGAAATACCTGGTTTTTCCATTTAAAAAAAAATTTACAAAGCTTTAAGTAACTTTTCTATTATTCCTGTGGAACATTTTTTTTTAAAGATTGTAATTCACTTTGTGAAGTCATTGTTAATAAATGAATAAGAAATTAATTAGTATTCACCACTTTATTAATACATGCATCTCGATGTGTTTCGAAAGCGATGTTTTCTTCATCAGGAATATATAGAATACAAATATTATGTTGTATTATTATACGTTTTCCATATATTCCTGATAAAGAAAGCATCGCTTTCGAAACATGTTGATATGTATATATTAATAAAGTGATGAATACAAAGTAAATTTTAATTAATTTATGATATTAACAGTTTGTAAAAAATTGAAGTATGATACTGAAGTAGCTGTAGCTCAGTGGATAGTAGCGGAGAGACCGTGAGGTCCTGTATTTGAGTCTCAGCCGCTACCGTCGTCATTTTCTTTTCTTTGTCTTTTCGATTTCACGTTTCATTCTAAGAGCTGTTAACATTATCTTCAATGATTAAAAATATACATTTATCCGTGACGGTTCAGAAATCGTTACCTCTGGAAACAGACTCAAAGAGTTTATAACCGCTATTCCACGAAGCTGGAAAATAGTGAATTTAAATAATCTAATTTAAATTATTTTCAATATAGACGGTCTTGCATTTTTGTCGGGGAATTATTTATTTTCAACTGGTAAAATTCTGATCTGTACTTAATTTGGAAATACCCTAAAAACAATGATCATGTGAAAAATGATAACCGTTACTTTGGTAAAAACATGAAAAAAGATCTTAACATATTATTAATATACCGTTTTTCAGTTATCACGTTATCGTCAAACTCCACCGATGTGCATAGATGCATTATAATATGGTATGAAAAATAGCATTTATTTATTTTATTTATTTATTTCTTAAAGTTTAACAAAAAATTCGCAAAAACAAAAAAAAAATTATGTTTATCATGGCAATTCAATTTTCTTTGTTTTACATCAACTTCTCACAGAATGTCCAAAGAAAGCATAGGAAGTTCTAGGAAGGAAAACGGTATGAGAGCTGGGTAGAAATTTGGAGGTCAGTGTGTCCAATAGTGGCGGGCGTATTAATCCATTCATCCCACTGAGTCGATAGTCCGGCCGGAGAGGTTGGAGGGTCTCACTCAACCGGCCACTCCCGATCTGGCCCATCACGCAGCTTGTGGGCAGACGCATCTATCGCCAATACCTGGACAGAGCTCGCCCCGTGAACCCCGTGAACGTGCTAAGTCACCAAAAGCAGCGAACCACTTGGGGTGACCTATGACTAAGGTGTTGCTTATCCATTGAATGGTTCCCGGTGCGGCGGTATCCATACCCGCCTCCCAAATAAAAGATCGTATAAAAGTTGAAAAAGTTGTACATGGAGATTGTAGATAATCACAACCCCTGGAAAATTTTACAATACTCCAAATTTAACATTGGTTTTCTTGAAAGTTAAATAGAATCGGTTCAGGAAATTGGAAATGGATCAGATTTCAGGTAGAATAATTTATTAGTAAAATTTTTGTTAAATCCGTACGAAAATCAAACTAAATAATTAATCACGTGATCACAAATGATTGATTTTGAGTGATTTCACTGTATTTAGTATAATATTTGATGACATTTATCTAGCTCAGCAAATTACTAAAACATTTACACCAATTAACAGGATTTGGCTTACACATTTAAGCTTGCGATTACAGCAAGTTAAATTCAATGTGTTTAGGTAAATGTTAAACTCTTCAACTGTATTAGATTAATATAAACAATTTAAGCCTTTGTTCAGTCGGGGCGCAAAAATTCATGGGTTACATGAAAACTTACTGTGCAAGACTTTAAAGTGACCAGAAGGTTTGGTTGCCTTGATCATCAAGGGCGGCTCGCGACATTTTGGTCTACTAGAGTGCTAAGATTGAAAAATAAAAACTGATTTATATATGTTGTTGTACACGAAAATGATTTTAATATACGTTTTTTTTGTATGATTTTTTTTTATTTAAGGGGTCCAATTGACCAAATTGAATTGGACCCCCGTACCAAAAACAATTTCCTAGGTTCGTAAAAAAAATTAAAACAATCGTTTTCGGCTACAACATCAATAATGTCGTTTTTTTTCAACATTAGCACTCTAGCACACTAAAAAGTCACGAGCCACCCCTGATCATAATCCAGGACAAAAAAATAGACTAGTTTCTAAGACAATGAAAGTGACAAGAGAAAAATATATTGGTAACAAAATCTTCTTCTATTATATAAGGAGGTACCCTGGGCGGGCGGTATTTGTTTTGTACCCAAATCTACAGTTTTATTCCTAGCCTGATCAAATTTTTCACATTCGACTTTCAAATCAAGAGAAGGTCTATAGTAGATTATTTGATTCTTGATGAAATTTCGCATACTTGATATTAAAAAAAGAGGAAAACTGATGGATTGGGGTAGTGGTAGGGGTAGCGGTAATACATTACAACCTCAAAATTTTCTTGCAACCCATTCATAACTCCCTGGCAACGCCGGGTACTTTAGTTAGTTAACATAATAAATTTTAAACGATGGAAAACGCGAGAGGTTACTCTTATTTCGAAGGTAGTATTTTCACACAGCAAATTTAAAGTCGGAATTAATTTTAAAAAAAATAATTTATAACTAATTTGAAGCTTATTAACATCATCGTAATATATTTTTAATCATTGAAGATAAAATTAACAATTCTCAAAATAAAACACGAAAGCGAAAAGACACAGAAAAGAATAAATTACCCGTAAATTCGGGAAGAATCTAGTACTCAAGATAAAAAAGGTAGACGCCAAAAACTTATAGGAATAAATTGAAGACGATATTGACTAACTGAAATCGAAGTATGATACCGATTTAATTGACGGAACCAAATGGGGTAGCAGTAGCTCAGTGGATTCGAATGCAGGTCCCGGATAGATCATGAGGTCCTGGGTTCGACTCCCAGTTGCTACCGTTATCTTTTTCTTTTCCGTGTCCTTTCAGTTTCATGTTTCATTATGAGAGTTGTCAATACTATATTTAATAAAAGTAATAAAAACATCTTTGTTTACATCACTATTTAATATTTAAATTTAAACAGTGTTATAAACAAAGAATTTCTTATTAATTTTATTAATAATGACAGCACAAAAAAATTGTATTTATTTAAGAAATTTTCTTCAGTATTAAAAAAAGAAAAGCCTTTTGCATTAATATCCTTTCCCTTAGGACCTGCTTAAGAACCTATAGTAGCAGTGGACTGGGTTTGTGAATGCGTATTTTTTAGAAATAAATTTATCTGATTTTTCCCAATGAATAATGTGAAAAAAACATTCATAGGTGCTTTACCTTCACAGTGTATTGTTTGATAAGTAAGTGAGGACAATACCTTCGGGGATACGGAGACGTAAAGAAATATAAGTGGAAAAATATTAAAAAAAAATTTTTTTTTTAAATATTTGTCTACTATGAAACTTTGGATGCTAAATCACGTAAGTTTGTCGACTGTGAATCCGTAGGTCGCTGGTTTGTATCTCGGCGTACGCAGTTAATTAAATTGTGTTGCCTCACATTTATTTCGTATAAAATAATATATAGTATGCTTGCAGCACGTTGTAGAGTGGTAGATACTCTCAGTATCACCCTGGTAAGAGACCATCATTCAGAATCTAAACGTTTCTTGAAATAGTTTTTTTCCATGATTGGTGACCATACGAATAGCCAGGTAATTCTCCACCTTCCTTTACCCCCTCTCCTTCCCCTCCCCATTCCCTTCAGTCTCACAACATACTCCAATTAGGGATACCATAGTCTCACTCCGGTAGGCGGGGAGCAGTTGGGACTATTGTGCCGTATTCACATTTCACAAGACAAAGTGAATCAAATACTTTAGTATTACATGTCAGAATTCGGAATAATAGAAGATAATGTATGAGACGATGTAAGAATGTGAATCAAACAGGAAGTGTATGCCAAGATCGAGTTATTTGGCGGTCCTCCCTGCCTACCCCTGTGGAGAAACGGCTTGATGGTTAGTTAGTTATATAAATGTACTTACATATTCGTACTACATAATCGTTTCTATGTAAGTCACAATTAAAAAAAAATCATATAACACCTTTTGTAAATCTGCACAACACATATTTTGAATTACGGCGAAAATGGAGAGTTTTGAGATAATACCCACCCCGCAACTGAATATTACATCCCGAGGAGGTCGTCATATTGCTAATTAGAGCAAAGTACGAAGACGAAGTTTGCACAACCTGCCTGTTCTTGCGACGGATGGTCTAGGGGTGTGAGAACTCGACGTTAATTCTGTGCCCGTGGCGCAATGGTTGGCCTCCTGCCTCCTCACAATAATCTAACTTAATTCAGTAAACTTTACGACTCATAACTTTGCCCACAACAGTAAAAGCGATAATTTAATTTGTGTTATTATTCTTGAGGAGAGAACGTACATATGTGTAGCGGGCACTTAACGTTCTGAGCAATCTTCTATACGACTTCGCGGTGACGTAACGAGCTTTATGACAAACAGAAACTTAGATATGATTTCAACTATAATACTTTCAATCGGTGCGGAAGTTCATTTTTCACCTTCAAACTGGCCAAAGTGCTGAAAGAAAAACGCGCAAAAATCCATCTAAGATTGGACAAGAAAAATGTCGCATTGACAACTCACAAACGAAAAACTCTGTCGTAATTCAATAAGAATCCGACATATCCAGGAAAATTCAAATTTTTTCAGTTCCCAACATAATTTCCATCATGAGCTATGGAGTTCTGATATATATTTGTTTACTATGTAAATGTAAAACTAGATGCTTTTTTTTATTTCTCATTACCCTGATTTTAGTTTTGAATCCCGGGCGAAGCCGGCTTGTCAATCAAATAATATTTCAATAATGTTATAGAGTTTAATGGGCCCTATTGGATGGCCCACGGCGAGTGGTGGCTAATTTTATACAATTTGTGTAACAAGTTGTCCACCAATTTCCTAGACTCCGTTTGATATAAATAATTCACTTAAGCCTACGCTTTACGCCTTTTGAAAAGTGTGTTTAATTCGATGTAATAAAATAACCCGAAATTTATTTACCTATTTGAACAATATTTATCGGCGAAACATTTAGACTTGAAGGGGATATTAAATACACGTAAGTTTTTCAAGTTAGTTTTACCCTCACAGGTTACAGGTAGACACCGAAAAGTTTGGGGTGGGAAAACTTAGTGCCAGGAAAACTTGGCCACCTTTTCCTGGGGTGAATAACACCCCAGTGACACGGAAAGCCTGCTTTTCCCGTACCGAGCATCTCGGGGAGCGGATATATCGAGCTTTGGGATATATCAGCGATTCTGGCATCATATTTTAGCGCATCAAACTGTATCACATACGTGTTCCGGTGAACCGATATTTTATGGCGTGAGCCTTGAAGCATTTATTCGTAAGTGTTACATTTAATATGTACATCTGGGATGCGAACATTTGATGTGGCAGTAGTAGATTCCAATCCCCTAGCGCAGGGACTGGAATACACTACACGTGGAATATAAAATACAAACGCGAGCGGAATCCGACGTGATTTATTGAAGGGTTTAATTCTGAGTAAACTAATATCCATTCGGCATAATAATATTATCGCCTGTCTGACGGCCTGTAATCAGTCATGTCGGAGGTTTAATACGACATTAATTATAAATTGTATTGGTGCCCTGAAAACCAGGTTTATACGTATATATCTGCTATAAATATAATACTATATTAAGAGAAATGGCTGCGCTGACTGTTTCATACATAACTTAATTTTGGATTTGAGACCAAAGTACCCATCTAAACTGAATGATATATTTTTTAATTAAAGGTTTAGTTTATATCTAGTACGGAAGAGAAGTATTTAATTTATTTTTGTTTTAAACTTTGAAGTATATGCCATGAAAAGAAAATTATTTGCGGGTTTATTATATATATATTTTTTAAATATATTTGCTATGTAAATACGATTAAGTAAATAAAAATATAAAAAGAAAACAGCTAAAAAATAACGTTTTTTCGGGTCTATATTTTAAATTATTTACTACAATTTTGTATTCCAAAGTAAATTGGTCATTTTTAATTTAATTTAAAGTCCACCATAATTCTTATTTTAATATATTTTTAAAATGTTTTATTTTATATTACATTATATTTTCAACGTAGACGGACTTTTTTTATTAAATCACCGTTAGCTCCCAAATAATTGCTAAAAGTACCTCTTAAATCGCGTTAAATCAATTCTTTTAATGGCCTTTATTTCATAATGTAAAACAAAAATAAATAAATTACTTCTAATCCGCACTAAATATTTACTATACTTTTTGATGAAAAAAAATTATTAGGTTTTGGTGAGTATTTTAACCTCAATTCCAAAATTAAGTTCTATATGAACCGCGCAGCCATTCCTCTTAAGCTCATCTGCGAGTGTCTGGGATGCTTTATCTTCCTATGATGAAATCTTCTAATGTAATACTGCTTGGGCGATTTATCAATCCATCTATCTTCTATCTATTTACCTATCAGAGGCGTGCCTTTCGAATAGGCACATAAGAACTACCCACCCTACATTATTCACATGAAAATATTAATAATATTAAAGTGCATAAAATCATTGCAAATAAATAAATCTTTACTTATAAAGTACCAACCATGAAACGTAGCGTCGCGCGCCGCTCTGGTTGAACCGCTATAACGTGTCAAAAGCAGGAACTAATTTTGCAAATAGATGTTCACGTCATATTCAAATGTTGAATCTGTTCTATATATTGAAACTTACATGTTTGGTACGCATCAAGGTATGACTCGTTTGTGTTAGTGTCTAAAATGCAGTGCTTTTCGACAATGCTAGCAAATATGGCAATTAGTGCCATCTGTTGGTATATCTGTTGATTAGAACAACTAACAAACAATCGGTCATATCACGTCGACATTTAAAAAAAAAAAATTTTTAAAGTCTTTTTATGGTACATTATTTTACCATATCTTATTGTAAAATATAAATAACTAATTCGCAGTTTTTCCTACCGCTTACCCTGAATACAACTCTGTACATGCCACTGCTATTTATATACATAAATAAGACTGTGAGTGGATTTGTTTTTCATACAAATCTACAGTTTTATTCCAGTTTGATGAAATTTTGAATAACTGACCTTCAAAATAAGATAAAAATTAGTGGGTAGGGGTATGGTGTAACATATCATAGCCTCAAAAAAATTTCCCAAACCATACATAACCTCGGACAACGCCGAGGTTTCAGCTAATTGAGTATAACAAATCAACAAAAGACAGACTTATTTTCTCAATAAATTATTTATTTAATTTTTATTCCATTACGTAGATACATTTATATACCAAAATAACATAATGAAAGTACATAATATTGTATAACAACTAATGACAATTGAGAATGTTTGAACAACTGAAAATAATTCAAATATGTACAAGTGCTATTATGTCTTGTCAAGCTTCCCAGCTAAGCAGATTGCCTGTTCTAAGGAATCAAGTGCTCCAGTTATGCGTGGTGCAATGTTTTGTAATTATTGTTTTTCTTCAATCTATCTGCCGAGTATGTTATGAATAATTTCAGTAAGAGCAATTATGTGGTACAAAATTATATTACAGCACATCAATAACCCTATATTTAATACAAATAGACTACAGCACACTTAAAATACTCATTTTAATTTTAATGAAGGCTTGATGGTTCCTAATCATACAAACAAATATGAACAAAAAACTTTATATTAGATGATTCCTAGCTATTTGAATATGTTACCTGCTGAAATAAAAACAATTTTTTAAAACTAAATTGTTAATAAATATATTGGAAACTTGGATAACTGAAAGAAACTGTATTAGATAATTAGGAAATATTATTTTACATTGCTGTCGTTTATGTTTTTATTTTATTTTATTTTCTATGTTTTTGTAGCAATATTTTTGTGTAAGATTCATACGAAATATTTATATTTTAAGTTTTGTTATATGTTTTTTTTTTTTTTCAGTAATTTATTAGACATAATTAAGAACATTGTTTACATGGTAATAACAAAAGTGTATTTACGTACTAATTTTTATTTTTTATTTATTTAAATAATCCTTTTAGTTTCCTTTTTTCAAATTTAATACCTCCCTAATTGCGAAATTCTCGTGTTTACGGAGGGAGTACTAATATTTAATGTTACAAATCTAATAATTTCAAAAGTACCACCATGAACTTGATGTTCTGGTGTCTATACACTAATTTAAAAAATAAAATAAAAGATTTCTATGTTTTGTTACCTTATCTGTAAATTTAGAATAAATTTTTGAATAACAAATTCCCGATAAACAAACTACAAAAAAGTAGTTTATCGGTACTTTTTGGATTATGTATTTTTTGTAAAATGTTTTAATTTGATAAAAATAAAAAATAAATAAAAAGAGGTTCGAGTAAAATTAAATGACATTAATTTTTTTTTGAACTCTCCTCTTCCGAAGTCAATTAAACATTTTGTTATTATTGGAACGATGTATGACGTTTTACAGGTTTTTTGTGTTTATTTCTGGGGGGATTTTATTATAGAGGGTGTCCCATAAGTCATTGATCAAACGAAATGGGGTGACAGGGGAGAATATTTACAAAATATGTGGTGATCCAATCCTTTTACCAATTTTTGGTTTTTTTAATTCCCAAAGTGTTTTACTTCATTCATTACACTTATTAAATATCAGGTAAATATGTATAATATTAAAATAGCTAACATTTCCGGCTGTCATCCGAGAGAACCAAAACCAGTTAAACAAAAAGTCTTTAAATTTAAGGATAGCATAAATCCTAAATCTTAAAAAGATCTCACTGTTCCAGAGTTTGATTGATTCGTGCTGAATATAAACCGAATTTTATATTTAATTAAGTTGTAATGAGTTTTGACGCCGTTACGTGATGGCTATTTCGGGAATTGACGTGATTTTTTCAAATTCTGTTTGCTTTCAAAATCAACAACTTTTCCATTAACTCGCTAACGCGTTGCCAATGATCATTCAATCAATTTCGCAGAGTACTAATTTGAAAAGAAAAACCAATTTTCGTCTGGCCTAAGCCCGTCGAAAACATCCACCGTTTTTAATTGTTATGTTTCAATTTGGAGTTTATTTTTCCGCCTATATTGAAGGCAAAACTCATGGCTTTTATGCGGCTTAATGTGTTTTCAGCTCAAATATAGGTTACCGTTGTGGACAAATGGCTTTAATATTTTTTGAAGAATAATACCGTTGTAATTACATTGCATATGTGTACATGTGATAAGTCAAGTTTCCAGTTACCGTATATTGTTTCAATTGTGCGGTTTTCTCACTTTCTCAATTTTTTATTTGTTGGCGAACATTTAACAATCAATACTCTATTAATTATGAGTACCGTTCCCCACTGTCTCAGAAAGTTGAGACTTATTAACTCAAGACAGGACCTTAACATTTTTGGTGCCAGTCTAAATGATTTTTGTCAGTCTTTGCGGAAATAAAGTTCGAAGAATTTTATAATTTAATATGTCTAACATCATGGACTCTACCAAGACCTTGTTCAGGCTTTAAATATTTTTTGTCATTGTTTCATTCATATATGAGTATTTTTTTTATAACTCTTTTTTTGTAATCGATATTTTGTATAATTGGACAATAGTCGCTTAGCATAAAAAAAACTGTTTTTTGTTTTTTTTTTGTTGAGTCGTTTTTTACCACTTGAGAGCACTGAACGAAGTGTGTTATGGGCGTGTGTGTGTGCCAGATGTAAGGTCATTATATCATTATGTTTGGTCAAATTGATTTGCCTGCCATTGGCTCTAGGAGACGGAATGTCTTATGTAAATTGGGGAGAATGGTTTCCTTTCATAACAATACGCATCACACTTTTAGGGATTTATATTTGTTTATGTATTTTCTGATCGTTGGATAATATTACTGGATTTTACTAAATTTGTCTGGTGCCCTGCTTTCCTTTCTCTTTAATACTACATTCATTTTGGTTGTAGTTCGGCGATAGTCGGCACGCTTCCATGTCATATATCCCTTTATTTCTATTATCCATGTTTCAACAACGTATTAAGAATTTTTCTTTAAAATCTCTAAAAAGCGCCAATTATTTAATGTTTTCGAAAAAAGTAAAAATATCTGTAAATGGTAATATTTTGGTCAAAAAAGAGTTAAAAAAATTTTTCTGTAACAAAATATACGAAATAAATTCATTCACTGAACGAAAGGTACTCAATTATTATTTCATGTTCAGCAACTCTTAGAATTGTATCTGGCGGTCACCAGAACTTCGAGGTTTCGTTTTCGGATGATATGGTTTATAGAATATCTTTATCTTCAATTTTGTAGTGCAAATGTTCCAGGCAATATTTTATACCTATTCCAAATAGTAACAGTCCGACATTTCAATACATATTTTGTTTTGAAGCATTGGGTGATTCCTAAAATGCCAATCGTGTCTCAAAAACCGCCTTAAAATTATTTTATTTTTATTTTTAAATAACAGTTTTTTTAGGTGGTTTTTGAAAATGCGTATCTCTTTACGGTGACATAAATAATAATTATTATTTTTATAAACAATAATTATTAATCTAAAACACTCATCCAAATTGAAAAAACCTTCCGAGCAAAGATAAATGTCGCCGGCAGGACTCGAACCCGCACCCTTCTAATGTCCGGTCAGATGCTCTAACGTTGAGCTACGTCGGCTTATCGCAAACCCGACGTAGCTCAACGGTAGAGCATCCGACCGGACATTAGAAGGGTGCGGGTTCGAGTCCTGCCGGCGACATTTATCTTTGCTCGGAAGGTTTTTTCAATTTGGGTGAGTGTTTTAGATTAATAATTATTGTTTATAAAATAATAATTGTTACCCTTTGCGCTATGCACAAAAATCTTGTCTTAAGTTTTTAAGAACTTTAGTTTATCAATTAATACATAAATAATAATTTTGTTTCTTATATTTTATACAACGCTGTAGAGTGAATCACCTCAAGATGGTTTACATCGGTTTTTTTTTAAGGGAGCCTTTCTAAAAAAAGTTTTTGCTTCAGAAAATATTCTGCTGACAATCTATTTGAAAGTATTTTAGCTTAGCGGGTGCGAATTCTTATTGAATGGAGAAAATATTTAGCAAAAACTCTACTTTAAAAGGGAAGAACCTAGAATCTACAACATAACTTGTCCTGCAGTCCCATATTAGATCTGACGGCCTCCATGGTCGAGGGGTAAGGCTCTCGACTGCGAATCCGAAGGTCGCGGGTTCAAATCCCGGCGTGCGCAAGTAAATTTTATTTAATTAATTTGTGTTGTTTCACAATTAATTAATTTAAAAATAATATATAACATATTTGCGCACGTTCCAGAGTGGAAGATACTCTCAGTATCGCCCTGGTGAAAGACCACCATTCAGAATTGAAACGTTGCTTGAAATGGCTTTTAGCCGTGTTTGGTGACCAGATCTGAATAGCCAGGTATTTCCCCACCTTCCTCTTCCCCTTCTCCTTCCCCTCCCCAATACCTTCAGCCTCACAACATTCCCCAATTGGGAATGCCATAGTCTCACTGGCTCCAGACGGTTGGGAGCAGTTGGGACTCTTGTGCGGTATTCATGTAAAAAAAAAAAAAAAATACTTCCCGTTAACTTAAAATTTCCCACTTCTTAATTCTTTCTTTGGCGTTTTGTCTTTTTTTTTTTTTATCTGTGCTCCCATAATATTACATGTAAGCATATCTCTGTATCACTGTTCTATTGTTCCGATTCATATTTTGTTTCCCTCTTGTTATATTTTGTATGTTTCACGTTTAATATATATGCGCACTATGTATTGTTGTAATTTTTCAATTTTACCCTGACGAAGCTTGGGATAAGCGAAACCGCTTGGTGATAAATCAAAAAATAAGATAGTGGTTCAAAACAAAGTGTTTTTTTTATTTAATAACGTATTTTTATTTTTGATTTCAGGTTCCAGTGGCGGCCACGAAATAGTAGACCTCGTGGTGCCCGTACTAGCTGACCCTAGGGAGAACGCAACCCTCAGCTGCAGGTATCGCATGGGCAACGACCTCCTCTACTCGGCCAAGTGGTTCAAGGATGACCAAGAGGTCTTCAGATACATGCCAGGACAACAGGTGATTTGCTACATCATTTTATGAAAGTTCGGAAGTGATCAGTACATATTTGATACTTTAAAATTGTGGACTTTAAATTCAAGATCTATGCAGATACTGACCCTCTGTACTCAATCAGTTGATTCAAGGATAACCAAAAGGTTTTCAGATATGTGCCAGAACAACAAGGAGTAGACCACAATATTTGATATTTAATCATTGCAGAAAATAATATTAACATAACCTAAATAAAACATGAAAACGGAAAAAAACGACAGAAAATAAAAAGTTTTCAGTCGCATCTGGGGCAAGAACCCATCACCTCTGCCTATCCGGGGCAACCGCTTAACCAACATAGCTAATGAGACCAGTTCAATTTATTTCATCTTCATCGATATCATATCTCAAATTCAAAATTTTTAAACATTATTCTCCATTTTTCATCCCAAATTTTGAAATATTATCTGTCGTTTTTTTCCGTTTTCATATTTCATTTGGGTTATGTTAATACTATTTTCTACAATGATTAAATATTAAAATGAGGTTTTTAAATCTCAAAAAAAAAATTAAAAATTTTACAATATTTGATATTAAAAATGGTGACGAAATAGTGTATTCTAGGTTATCTGCATCTTGTGAGTGGAAGAACCATATAGACAACAAACTACTATCATATTCAACTGATTTATAGACAATCAGGCCGTCCTAAGAATATGACAAGATGGTAGGTTATTAAAAACATTGGTTAGTTCATGATTAGACTCAGAAGCAGTGACAATACATTATTTGTTCCTAGAAAAATGCATCTATCAGAAGCCAGAACCATATAAGACAGCAAAGATAAAAAACAATTGTGTTAAAGAATATACTTTTTTTTTAATTCCTGCCTTTCATCTACTGAACATAATGGTATTTTGAGCTAAATACTTGCTTTTTATAAAATGTTCTAAATATTTGATTTCATTAACTGCAGTATTAAATATCTAACTTCTTTGTGTTATGTTACTATCGTTTAAGTGAGTTTTAATAATAAGAAATTCTAGTCAATTAAAAAAAAAATGTAATAAATGTTAACCTTCTACCTAACAAATATATAATTTTTTTAAATGTCGGATATTTTTTTTAACAGGAACTCCACATAGGAGGCCCTGAGGGATATGATTTCTCTCAAGGCCTATATCATCTTTGGGGATATGTGGAGGGTCCTTTAGAGAATAGAAAGGAGTGAACTGGGGTCTTGAAGAGAGATGTTGTAGGATGGAGAAAAAACCGAGGCCGCCAGATCATTCCACAGCCGAGGTGTTGAACACAGAACGAGTCGTAGAAGTGACCCGTTCTCACGTGATAAATGTCAACCTTGTGCAAATGTTGACTATGCACCGGTGTCAAAGTGATCAATGTTTATATCTAGTTTCTCAGAGCATCTTCCATTGAAATGCCTGTAGAATAAGGACAGCATTCCCACCTGACGTCTGTACTCTAAATATTGCAATCCGTTTGTTAAGATAGGCGAATCTATCTAACGGACTGCCCGTTTCTGCACGAAGTCAAGGTTTTTATCAGATATTTTGGAGATCTTGGTGGCTTCCAAATTTTATGGTGGGGCGCTTTAATTAGTTTTCAAAGCTAGCTTTTTTTAGACCCACCAAAACGGCCAGAATTCGAGCGACAAGTAGCGGTGACCGCGTGATCACACAATCATCATACATCCAATGGTACCAACGAAACATAACGTTTTAATCATTTTTCAATAACGATTTATAAGTTATAAATATAATTAAATATAAGAAAACTTATATATTCAGTATCGGCGTCTGTTGATGTACATGAATACATAGTTTTTAAGGCATAATGTTTTCCCCGTAAGCTCCTCATTGGATTTTTTTCACTTGAATATTTTCTTCATACATAATATTATGGTTCAACAAAATCTTTGCCAAGGTACGTTAGATTCAGGAAAATAGCTGATAGATATATCTTTACAGTACTCTTCCACAATATCAGTTGCATTTTTTCAGTGAACAGCAATTACCAAAACAAAATCGCAATGGAGACAAGAAGGAAATTTATCGCTCTCAATAGCAAATGACTAAAGGTACACGACAATCGACCGAAGAGAAATAACGTACATCGAGATCAAAAATTAATATCATGATTTATGCATGTAATATCATAAAGTAAGCAAAATTATTTTTACCCCACTTCTCAGAATATTCACAATATCTAAACAATATAACATATTTACATAAGTCTATAGTAGTCACAACATTATAAAACAATTAAGAAAACATTGTCATTTAATGAGGGGAAAACAGATTTATAAATTTCACTTATTATTTTTCAATTAATTTCTCAATATATCGGTTTCACCGGTAATAAATCATTTAGGCACAAAATTGTAGGTAAGTGGGGATACATAGGATCATATAAATAATTCGACCACAGTTTTAAAATGGCTTTGAACGCCGAAACAACTGTTAAAATAATAAAAAAATCCTAAATTCTTGCATAACTTAATAACATTATTAAATTTGATTTACATTCAAATTTAAAAAAATAAAAACAAACAAAAAATACTTTTTCGTGGAAATCAATAACTTTGGTTTAAACCGCTAACTTATATTTAAATTAACGCCAACCGGTTTCGCTTATTACAAGCTTCATGAGGGTAAAACTTAAAACAAAAGAAAAATAAATATATTGAGCATAATATTAGAATTAATATTAATTTTTGAATGAAATAATATCTTAGATAACTTAATAATAACATCATTAAATTTAAAAAAAATAAATAAATGGAGTTCTATAAATTCAACACAAAAACAACGAATAATTGATTTGTGAATTTAGACAGATTTAAATCTTAAAATTATATTATTAAGAATTCTAATTACGTCGGCGTGTCATTCATAGTTGGTCCTCTGTGTCATGGGTGTAGGCCGTGATCCCTTGTACTCGACAAAGTGATTCACGGATGACTAGATTGTCTTCTTAATTATAATTGATTCTAGAATACGCTTGGAAACCCTGAATTTGCGGTGTCAATGCCTGTTGAACCCTGTGACATGGTTAGTAGAAGAGAGTTAATTAATTTCGCCATTATTCACTTGGCGGAAAATGAGTAAACGTGTTACATGATCCCTACCTACTTATTTCGTACCCAATACAATGAAGTGATTAGTTGTATTCAAAACGGCTATATGCAGACTCATCAGAGGCGTGGATTCCATATAGGCACCTACCCTACCTTACTCAAATAAAAATACAAATAATCAATCTACACTTGCACCAAAAAATTACTTGCAAACTCTCCTTAGTCTGATATTGTTATTCTTATTACTATTATATATATTTTTTTTTAATTTAAAACATTTTTATCATGCACTTTTGAATAACTTTCTTTATGTTTTTAAATTTTTATTTTGTAGCATTGCGTGTAACTGTTTAAACTTTGTATTTAAAGTTTACTTTATATGTTTCACACTTTTCCTTATGAATTTTTAAACATTTTCTTTCATTTATATATCTATATGTTTATTTTTATTGTTACCCGTTTTTATGCCAATAAACGCCCGGGTTGCCGGCAATGAAATGAATTAACACTACTAAAATACGCGCGAAGTTCCAGCTACGAATCACAACGCCGCGCCGCGCCGCCAGCGCCTCACCGACCTCCCCACTATAATGTGATAAAAGCAGGAACTAAGTGTGCAAAATGATGCACATAATCATAATTGAAATGTTGACTGTAATTTATACCAAAAATGTACACGTGTGCGCAATGCACATTCAGGAGAAGACTCGTTTGTATTAGTGTCGAAAAAGGCAGTCCCTTTCGATACAAATCACAAATATAGCAATCAGTGCCATCTGTTGGTACCTCTATTAATTAGTACAATCTTACTAACGAAATAATTATTATAATGTGGAAGAAAAATATATGGTGATTTTATATATGCAGTAATTTTCTTATGGGTTATACCTATAAATGAAGCAGTTATTTGTATATGTGATGAAGCAGGTAATCACATCCATTATCAGCTAAAGCCGGCAGCATACCCGTTCTTACCAAAAACATACTACGTCTGCAGAGTTTTTTAGTATCAATTAATTCGCTGTTTTTTCTACTGCCTGTCGTCATTAAAAACTCTGTGCACGCCACTGAGACTCATCCATTATATTTATTCGAGCGATATCAATGTTTAATAACGCCCCATAAAAGTGCAAAATTAATTGACTTCTATTCAAAGGTAAAGCCTAGTTCAGTAGAAATGGAAGACAGATATTTATATTATTGATGTTTATCGATATTTCACATTATGTGTGTTAACATCTATTGTTGTTTAATGTATGATAAAATAATTTTCTAATTTATAATAATTCTATTGAACATTTTCTTTGAATACGTGTCTTAAGGGTAAACGAAACGTGATACACGCCCACAGATGGCACTAATTCTAATATTTTTAAAAAATACTCCTGTTGGCGGATTTACGGATTCGGAATATGAAATGGAAAAAAAATATTATTGTTATTTTAATACTCAATTCCTTCAAGTAAATTCAAAAATACTGCATGTATTAGTTGTTTTACAATAATATATTGTACTAGCTGAAGTATCCGGCGTTCCCCGGAGTTATTAATAGTTTTGAGTTAAGTTTTATAATTCCTAACTCCACCCCTACTCCTACCCTTACTCCTACTCCTACTCCCTCCCCCCACATAGTAATATTCCTCTTATTTTTAACGTCAAGTGTGCAAAATTTCATCAATAAGTACGATAATTTGGCTTTAAGAGTGGGAAAGGGGTATGAAGGAGGTTTTTCAAAATCTCATGTAGACAGTGACCTTCTTATTGTTGTGAATTTTTTGAAGGACTTAAGCTTTAAATCTACAGTAACGACATAATAAAATGGCTGAGACGTTAGTTCCGGCTAGACTAGAAGACTTGGTTTCAAGTCCAAGTTGGGGCTGTTATCTTTTTTAATGTGTTTTATATCTGTTATATACGTTTAGTAAGAGTTCTTGATATTATTTTATTCACTGATTAAATATTACAATGAGGACAAGCTTCGATAATTTATTTTTTGACAATATAGCGTATGAAAAGGAAAAAGAAACGGTTAAAACAATCGCGGTTAACAACGGCTATGAGTCAAATAACAATGAAAAAATTATAAAAAGGAAGAAATATAAAAATAAAATCAATTTAATATATCCAGTACATAATAAAAAAATAGAATTTTCTTTAAAAAATGCAAAAAAAGTGGTTTAAATATAGCTTTTAGAACCAATAATTATTTAGGAACAAGCTTAAAATATAAAAATCCTAAACTTAATAATAGTGGCATATACGAATTAAAATGTGACCCCGCCGACTGCAACGCTACCTATAACGGGCAGACGGGAAGAACTTTCTCAACTAGATTCAAAGAACATATACGATGTCATAAAAATAAAAGCACTTCTTCGAAATTCGCAGAATGTCTCTTGTTAAACAATCACGTCCAGCTTGACAACAACAAGCCTAAACCCTGACAAATAGAAAGAAAGGGTCTTAGATTAAATTTACTTCAATAATTAGAAATTAATAAACTAACGAATGATCCCAATAAAAGATTAATCAATAAAGTAAGGAAAATGATATATTCACCGCTTCTCAGTATGTTCATATCATCAAAACAACACAACACATTTAAATAAATCAATAACGAAAACATTATCAGTTAAATACGGGGAAACACATTAAAAATGTGAAAACCTCGCAGAATTCAGAATTTCAATTATTCTCTAACTAAATCGGTTTTACCGATAATAAATCATTGTTTTTAAAAACCCGTCCAAATTAGAATAGGGCGGGAGTGAATAAATTCGTATAATAAGACGTCACAATGTGGATTAACCGCTGTTTGAAAATGGCTCTGAACGCCGAAACAGTTATCACAATAATGAAAACTAAAAATACTTTCAGAATTTAATTTGATTTACATAAAATAAAATAAAAATTGATTCTCTACGATTTAAACAAAAAAAAACAATTAATAATTAATTAATTCAAACATTTATGAGGAATACGAATAGTATTTTGTTTTTCGTAGTAAAAATAATATATTCCGTTATTCATGTGTTAGCCTCTTACCACAGCAATAAAATAATAAGCTTTTCAAGTCGCTTACAGAGCAAAACTGTAAAGTTTGCCAAGTATTGCCGTACTTAATAGTACGGAAGAAATAACGCTAAAGCTCAAGTGCCGATCGGGGATTTTCCTAGGCCAAATATTAGATGATTATTAGATGGGGGTCTATTTCGGTTGTGCTTAATCTTGTTTCATAACCCTAAGAAGATTACGAGCAATATTGAAATTAGTCGCAAATAATTGCCACAACTAAGACTTAACAGTAGTTAATGTTTGGAGAGAAATTTTACTTCACGAAGACAATAATTATGACAGATTAGTGTGGCCTAAATAAATATCTAGGAAATTATTCTCCTAGAACCAAAACATTAATTTATATTAGACAAAAAAATAAATGGTAAAAAAATCAGACAGGAATATTTGAAAACCCTGCGTTGAACCCTGCAATCCGCCAAAAAAAATTGTAATTAGTTGACGATATTGGTACATTATTCTTAAATTGAAGTATGATATCGATAAAGACGACGGAAAGTAAAAAAGTCTCATTAAATCAGTTGTAAAATGCAAGTCTTAGTATGACAGAGGACTTGGGTAAGATTTCTTGATTTTATGTCTTTTTCTGTTTTACATTTTTATCTGCGTTTCTTAATATTATCTTCAATGTTTAATCATTGTAGAAAATAATATTAAAATTACCCAAATGAATAATATTAACATTACCCACGTGAAAACGGAAAAAAACAACAGAAAAAAAAAATTTCAGTCGCATCTAGGACTCAAACCAAGGACCTCTGCCTATCCGGGGCAACCGCTTAACCGACTTAGCTAATGAGGCCAGTTGAATTTGTGTCATCTTCATCGATATTATATCTCAAATTCAAGGTTTGTCCATATTATTCTCCATTTTTAATCTTTTTACTTTCTGTCGTTTTTTTTCAGTTTTAATATCTCATTTAGGTTATGTTAATATTATTTTCTACAATGATTAAATATTATAAATAAGGTTTTTAAATCTCAATAAAAATAATTAAAAATTGAAATTATTTTCAATGATTTAAAAAAAAAACATTTTAGTAAAACATTATCTCGATTTAAATTGTCCACACAAGAACGGGTAGTTTCATCAACTCGTTCTTGTGTTTTACGCTCGGCTGTGTAATGATTTGCCGATCTATGTTTTCTAAAGCCTAAAAATAGGTCTCATCAAGACTGAGGATCTTCTTTTGCTCAAAACGACCCTGAACAAAGCATCACCAAATATGAGACATTGGCCCAGAGGGAAAACATTTCCATCGGGGACTCCTGTATGAAGTTAATATCGAAATTCGTTTACATGTGTAAACTAAAGATACAACCCGGCCTCATGTGAAATATTAATTGACGTATTATATACGGAACAAACAGTTTAGACACTTGTCTTATTTTATACGGTTCAATGGTAATATCGATGCTACTTACCATATGATGGAAACGATAAAAAGTTGTGTTAACTTAGGAACCAGATGTACAAAGGTTTAAAGGATTTTCAAATTTCATAACACCAGAGCTCGCATTTTCTTCTTCACATTATCACATATCAACTACTTTATAACCGCGACGCAACGTTTAGGTATTATTCCCGACAAGATTATTCCCGCGTGGGACTGAAACGCCCCGGGACGATCGATATTTACGTGAATTTACGTCGCTGATGCGATTGGCAATTGTTAATTGATCGTTTACAGAGGCAATTGACGCGATTGACTATTTTGGATTCTTTTTGACGGGGAATGGTAGTATATTGATTGGGCTAATCATTAACGCAGCGGATTGATCGTTTCGCTTTGCGATTGACAATCGCTCGTTCAGCTGCTCGGCAACGGCAAATGTCCTTCAGCATTCAGTAACATCACGGAATGTTTTTTTTAAACTTATATTTGCGTTATACCGCTATGGTTCAGAGTTATGGAAACTGAAATCGATAGATTATCACTGTATTTATACACTGTTGGTACTGTTTCGGCAGAGAGCAACAAAGCAACTGGGGTGATAATATCAACGGGTGGTATGAAGCTCTCTCAATCACATTTCAATTTAAATTGTCAATCCCGCACACAGATTGACAATAATTGATAGTGATCATCTCTGGGACGTGAACCTACCGAACTGTTTATTTTATTATTGAATTAAGTTAAACGTATTCGTTTTATTAATTTGCACTGTATTATCATTTCAAGTGACAACCGTCCTTTAAAGGGTATTATTGAAGTTCAAAAAGCAAAGCAGATAATAACACGAATCTCTACAAATTAAACGCAAACACCATTAATAATCATTTTCCAGTATGTCGGTATGTTGCGGAAGTCTCTGTTGCTCCAATGTTGATTCTACCCTCTCGTTACAATGAAAAATACACTAGCCCCGAGGGTTATCCTTATCCTAGAGCTTCCTCGGTTTTTATCATGATGACAACACGATATAACCCTTTTCTTACTGGTGTGTGTACACCAATCCACAGATTTTTCCTATTCTCGTACTGTCAGTTAAACATTTATTCAAGTCTTTGAGTTCACTGTATGCAGGCGAAGGAAATTTTTCATACCAAAGCAAATGACACCTTCCAAGAAGCAACTCATTTTGGTGTGATGAGATGAATTTTGTTACAATTAACTAATTCGTTTTCCTGTGTTTACTAATAAAATCCGGACTAAGTTAACACCTTCACGGACACTTTCTGGAAAACAGACGTTAGTGATAGGACACATGCTTTATTTTGTATAAGATTAACAAAATGTTGTCCTTTGTGAAGTCGATAAGAGAATATAATAGAAAAAGTTAACCGTCTATCGTCTTTGGGTGTAACACAATAAAGTATGAAAGTGTTGGTGTTGTAATACAAATTGACATACTAAATACTACAATATAAAACTTGACTTCCCTGTCCGATGTCTCATATTGCATCCCTGGCTAAAAGACATAGCTGTACGTCGTGTCTTATCACATCTCTAAAATGATGTCAATGTACGTTGTGTCCGCGATTGTGTAATGAATGGAATATTACGAATTCTAGGTTTCTATCGTAGATCTCCAAGAAAACAATTGAAGGTGCAGATCTGTTGCCCAAACATTAATTCGTTCTTCCATCGAATTGTGTTTAATTAATTAATTTGTTTACGCCCAATTGGACTTTACACATTTAATATTTTTTGTTAGTACTGTAAGCATATATTATATTTAATCATTGAAGAAAATAATATTCACATAACCCAAATGAAAGATGAAACCGGAAAAAGGACAGAAACCAAAAATATTTCAGTCGCATCTGGGACTCGAACCCAGGTCCTCTGCCTATCCGGGGCAACGCTCAACCGACAGCTAATGAGACAAGTTCAATTTGTTATGATTAAATATTACGATGAGGTTTTTAAATCTCAATAAAAATAATTAATAATTAAAAATCGTTTGTTATATGTTAATGCAGCAATGTAAATAAAATAAAAAAAATATATGAAACAAAGAATAGAAAAAAATAAAGAAGATATGCATATATGTAAACAATGGCACCAAAAAATAATGAGTAATCAGAAGCAAAGGAGAAGCTTGTATTTAATGGAGATATTTAACGAACAACGTTAAATTCACAGAACCTTTTTTTAATAATACCTTAGTAGCCAGTAACAACACAAACTTTATCTGTATTACATTCTTGATGTACTTTTATTTCTATACTTACCAGTACTGTCGCTACATGGCGCTGCTCCCCAACTCGAAAAAACCCTTGACTCTGTGCAGAATCGGGCGGTCCGTTTGACAGATTCGCCGATTTTAACAAACGGATTGCAATCTTTGGAGCGCAGACGTCAGGTGGGAATATTGTCCTTGTTTTACCGGTATTTTAATGGAAAATGCTCTGAGGAACTAGCGTCATTGATCCCTTCGGCACCGTTGCATATTCGGGAAACACGTCAAACGCTTGCCCAACACTTGCACACAGTCGACATTTGTCACATGAGAACGGGTCGCTTTTACGACTCATTCCTGTGTTCAACAGCTCAGCTGTGGAATGATCTGCGGGCCTGTGTTTCTTACATCCTATAACATGGGTCTCTTCAAGACCCAAGTTCACTCCTTCCTATCCTCTAAAAGACCCTCCACACAGCATCCCCAAAGATAATTTAGGCCTTGAGGGAAATTATTTCCTTCAGGGTCTCCTGTGTGGAGTTACCGTAAAAAACATGAAATGCAAATTTTGTAATAATTAGATATAAAGATATATCTGTACTATTAAATACTTTATATGTATTTATATTAAGTTAAAAAAAAGAAGTTAGGATAAAATAATAATCTAATTAACTTAATAACAACTTAAATAAGTTCTAAACAGAGCTAGTTAATTTCTTCAATTCGATTTTGTTCTCTGTGGCGAAATAAATTTAACAAAGATATGTTTTGTTATCGATGTATTAAATATGTAAAACACATCTAGATAATTATTGCATAAATTCTGATTTTTTTTTTTGATTTTATGGATTCTTTCGTAATCCTCTAACTAACTAGGGCTTTGCAATACCCCCTATGATCTAGCTGACTAGTACTGCGGCTCTTTGGCCTTATTACTATTACCATCTGATGGTTGTATTTACTTGACTGAGTTTATTTTACATTACGTGTATTTTTAAGGAAAAGATCTTAACTGGATAAAAAACCCTAATCATAAATTCTGAATACGGCGAATAGGGGTATATAATAATTGTGATACCGTGTTGGAGTTGTCACATTAATAAGATACATAAAGCCTCAATGTTGATTTACGCAAAGAAAGAAATCAAATATATTAGTTGAGCTCTGTCAACGATTTCTTTATCCTGGGATATGGGGGAGGTTAGTGCAGTCCCACATATCCTATAGAGAGTGTAAAAACATAATATTTATAAGTAATCGAAGAGAGTAGTGGAATAAGAAAAATAATAAATGAAATAAATAAGAAAATGTCAGAAATTTTGCGCTTCTATTTCGTTATTAATCTATTGTATTAAATATTGTTGGGGCCAAAACCTCATTCCAATTTACTTCGATATTCAAACTTGAGATCTGACGGGATTTCATGACGAGGACATTTTTTGAATTGATAATCCTGTATTTTATTCCTGCCACGCTAGTGCTTATTTTGACTGCGAATCCGATAATCGTCCTTCTGCGAACTTAGAGGAGGCACTGCAGTACTTCGGAAAGCTGAACATATCACACAGTACATGTTATTGTGTTGCACTCGAAGTCTTTCCATAGATATTTTCTTAAGCTGGTCAGAACTGACATGTATACAAAGTGGTACAGAAAGCTGAATAAAAAGAGCTCCCTTTTCACCTGTGAGCTGCAGAGCCCAAATCTTCCACTTAAAAGTGTTTGACTTGTATCTTGTAGTGGTGGGCGAATCGGCTCGATGATCCGGATCACTGATCCGGATCTCTCACTACAGGTTCGCTGATCCAGCTCGATTGAACGACGGTTCGCGTCTCCCCGCACCATGCCCTCTCCCTAGCTCCCTTGGCCCTCCTAATGACGTCCTTAAGACGCTCTTACACGATACTTTTTTCGTCCAGTTTTCATGTGGATTTTCTTTACAGAGAGGTCATTTAGTGATCCGGCTCACTAAACCGAGCCGCTTCGCCAACCGCTAGTATCTTGCCAGGTACAATTCTGAAGCTACCATAAGTGCAGATATAACGTGTAACCAGTGCATACCTTTTTCTTTACCATTTAACATTAATTTATCAACACAAAAAGGCACAAATTTCAGACGTTTGCTAAAAGCTTCGTACTGACGTGCGGTCACGCAACGTACGTGAATCGCTCCCAACTAGCAAGAGAGCTAATAAATACTCGGACATTGATGAGAAGGCTCGAACACAGTATTATAATCATAATTGATTCTGTACACTTCATTTTATCCTTTTGACTGCTTATTTATTTGCTAGTTGAGAGCGGCTCACGCGCGATGTGTGGCCCGTCAATACGAAGATATATTTATCAAATTTGTTACTGCCGTCTTTCGACAAACAACACAATTGGTAGGCACCTTAATTTCATTATAACACATATATTAGGTATATAAAATTTATTACGTGATACGTGCTCACTGATGTTACATTATTTTAGAAAAAATCACCATTACACGTAATACTTTTAAATATTGAAATTAATTTATTTTTCGTTGGCAGGTGAACACAGGGAATATGAAATTGAATAAATTCCTATTGTAGTCTTAAAGTTGTTCAAGAATCTTATAAAAATACAGTATCTGTTAGTGTTACAATAATACCTATATTGTGCTTTTATACATTTCTTGAAGGACTTGAGCTTTAAGCCTGCAATAATTATGTATTCCATTGCGTATTCCGTGTGTACATCCGCCAACGAACAATTCCTTTCCATATTTAAATCATCACGTTCAATCGGTACAAAATTCATTGGTTAAATTATTAGGTCATAAAAGTTTATACGGACAAAGGCATAATATTCCATACTTTTATCAGAGTCTCAAAATTCTTTCAGTAAAGCAATTCTGTGCTACAATTACACCACATTAATAACCCCATATATAATATAAATAGATTAGAGCACACTTAATTTTAATGAAGAATTAATGGTTCCCAAGCATACAAACAAATAAGGAACTTTAGATTACATGATTCCTAGCTTGAAGACTTGGCTAGCAGATAGAAAATATTTGTATTAGATAATTAGGAAATGTTATGTTATGTACGATTTATTGTTGTAATTTATGATTTCTTTTTATTTTTATATTTATTTATTTATTTATTTTATTTGTTTATTAACAAAAAGTTTAACAAAAAATTCGCAAAAAATGTAACCTTACTGGGGTACCCCGTTCTAAGGTCACATTGTACGTGGTTTTATATAAAGATTATGAATTTGGTCAACTACATTTTAAGTTTGATAAAAAAATTTAAGTAAGATTTCGTAAATATATTAAAATATAACTAGAGGAACATTATAATGCAATAAGATTAATAAGAATTCCTTTTTGGTTGAAATATCATATCTATATTCTTCCTTCCCATGTCCATAATCCTTATCTTAATACTTTTTTTGAATTCGGTTAATTTTGTAATGGTTTCTATTGATAGAGGGAGGATGTTAAATACTTTTATAGAGAAATATTGCAAATTTCTTTGTCCAAAGGTAGTTTTTGTTGTAGGTTGATGGAATGTAAGTTGTAATGCGGATCTTGTGAATTTACATAAGTAAAAATATTTTCAATTAAGATTATTGTGAAATATTAATCTTTTGAAGATTTTAATTTGTT
>JAHDVE020009618.1:0-27699 GCA_022606495.2 Halesus radiatus | reverse complement strand
AAAAATACGAAACTAAATGTCAAAAACTATGTTCCAGAATTTGGGACTTCCCCCACGCGGACACAGATCGAGAAAGGCCGAACTTTCCGATATGGTTGTTTCAGCATTTTTTTAATCCTTGTTTCTTCGATGACATTTTAAAATAAAGTATTCAAATATTGTGTTGATGCTTTATAATTTTTGTAACGAAAATAATATTTTTAATCAACAAACTCTTACAAAATCTTTCTTTATCAAGAAACAATCCAACTGCAAAGTAATCATCGCACCGTTTCACTGCAGGATTATGCAGAGAGGATAGACCGCCAAACAACTCGGTCTTGGCACACGTTCCTTGCTTAATTCGGATTCATATATCATCTTATACAGATTATTTTGTTATTTTGACTCTTGATATGGTCCAACTTAAGTATTTGGTTAATTTGATCATGCCCTACCATTCACATACATGTATACTCTTTATGTTCTTAGTCTTGACTCTTGACATGACCCGACTCAAGTATTTGATTCACTTGATCGTGCCATGTCATCCTTGGGCGTCACCGACTTTTTCCGCCATTCTCATTCGTACATATTCTTCTGTTGTTCTGACTCTTGACATGATGCGACTCAATTAATTGGTTCACTTGATCGTGCCATGTCATCCTTGGTCATCACTGACTTTTTCTACCATTCTCATTCGTACATATTCTTCTGTTGTTCTGACTCTTGACATGATCCGACTTAATTAATTGATTCGCTTGATCGTGCCATATCATCCTTGGGCGTCACCGGCTTCTTCTACCAGTCTCATTCATACATATTCTTCTGTTGTTCTGACTCTTGACATGATGTGACTCAATTAATTGGTTCACTTGATCGTGCCATGTCATCCTTGGTCATCACTGACTTTTTCTACCATTCTCATTCATACATATTCTTCTGTTGTTTTGACTCTTGACATGATGCGACTCAATTAATTGGTTCACTTGATCGTGCCATGTCATCCTTCGTCATCACTGACTTTTTTTTGTTACAGAAAATATGAATAAATATAGGTAGCTTCATTTTTACATGACCTTGGCTGTTGCAGAAAATATGAATGAATATAGGCAGCTTCATTTTTTTTGGTAACTCGTGTATCATATGATCAAACTACATTGAAAGTTGTTTTTTTACATATCCGAGATATTTTTTCTTTCTTCATTTTTATAAGTATATTTATTAGTAGTACATGACAGGTGTGCCCCACACACATTCGGATCCACGATCTGCCACTGCCGACGAGCATTTATAAACATTTTGTTTTAAACCATTAACTTATTTTATAGATATCACCAACCGTATGTATTTGATTTATTTAATGAAAGTATTATAATATATATGTATTCTCTGATTCTATTAAAATATTGCCCATTACAGAACAGACTCTTACCCACCTTTCTTGCTTGTCTATTTATAATATGAGTGGGATGCATAGTGCAAGTGAATACAAGTATTGCAAGGACAAGGTTAGCTGCGCTTGAAAAGACTTGTGCCAGCCAACATGTTGCAATGTATCATTGCATCAGGCGTCACTGTACTTGGTATACAACACAATAATAATAATTATAGTCTACACTCAAGTAACCGTGCATGAATGTTACTCAATTAACACCTCTTCACCTCGGCAAAGTTCAAGTTTTTACAGAACCGAAGACGCAATATTGAGCAATGATTTTGATTTTTGATACAGTAATAAAAATAATAATTGGATGATATGTATAGTGCCGTTTTTTTGTAAAATCACCTCAAGAGCGCTGTGACCCTATAAGTTTTTATTCCGGTCCTTTTAAAATCCCCATAAAAGAGTTTTACTGTATTCATCAATGTTCTTTATAGTCCAAGCGATGACTGTCAAATATCCTAACCAATACGTCATCTCCACCAAATGAGTACTGGGCGTTCTCGGCAGCTCAGGCATGGGGCTCCATCGAAGCCAGAGTCAAGTTAACCTCTCAGAAGCTGGGAGTGCTGTACAGGGCCCACAGATATAATAATATTAATAAAAGTTGTTTAGTGACTAAAATCACCCCACGAGGAGGGCGCTTTACAAGTTTGTAGCCCCTTTTAAATAGATATGTTTTTAGACTTTTCTTAAAGGTTTCAAAATTGCTTTCTGACCTTAAAGTAAATGGAAGGTGAACCCAGTAAGTAAATGGAAGGTGAACCCAGTAAGTAAATGGAAGGTGAACCCAGTAAGATCCGTCCCCAAATTTAGCAGCATTCGTACGAAAGGGTTCAACCAGTCTGTTCGACGCATCAGACTTGGCCGACCTGAGCGTGAGTTGCCTGAGTAAGATTGTTCCTCACGCAGAGATCAGTCAAGTATGGTGGTACTGGCCAAATTTTATAGTGAACTCTTTCCGAGGCTCGAAGCCAGTAAAGGCAATCACGTAGAAGAGGAGTGATGTGACAGTATTTGGTGGCACCGCTACTAGACGAGTTGCTGTGTTGAACACTCCTTGCAGTCTGCTCAAATGTATATTAGGTAGACCACCACACAAACTATTGCAGTGGTCCAATCTGTTGAGAGACATCTTCTTGTGGATTTCAATTGTCTTAGAAAAAATATGCTAGACTTTACCGTATTGAGTATTTATTGAAACCATATTTGGTCCAAGTAAACAAACTGATTTTAAAGGAATACTATCCACTCCAGAGACTGTTATTGGACTAAGTGCTGCCTTCTGGGTGATGCAATCCACAAACATTCAGTCTAAGCCTACTTTTATACGTCCAGTTTTGTATCAAACGTAACGATACATCATGACACTACTTTACCCAGTATTTACATACCATCCCCTCCACGCCGCGCGCTAGACTAACGGAGGTGAGCTATGTGATGCAATATTTACATGGCATCTCCTCTCCGCCGTCCAAGCGACATACACGAAACGGTATTGGTCAAACTCATCAAAGGCAAGGGGGGAGGCGCAAAATGCCCGGGGAAGAATGCAAACAACCCAAAAATAAATTGATCAGACGTGACGGTACGCCAGGTTTTTGTTGATCTGTTAAAATTTGTTGTTCCACCCTAATTTGTTGATCCAATACCGAAGCAGGCATATAAACGGTGATCCAAAAGATCAACTTTCGTCATATAGATTTTGCTGTAAACCACGCCCATTTTTCCATCACATATACATTTTACACTTTTTCCCTTTGTTGATCCGATTTGAATGAACCAATCAGGGTGCTTTGTTTATCAAAGGCGTTCACGTGGTTCTTCACTGCGCTCATTTGTTTATACGATTTAAATGGACCAGTCAGAGTGCTTTGCTTATCAACTGGTATATCTGGTTCTTAGCGAGTATAGGTACCGCTGCCCCGGAACGATTCATTGGATAAACACTACCTCAACGATTTTTTTGCGAATACCGCACAAGAGTCCCAACTGCTTCTAACTCAATTTTGGAGGCAGGTGTAGGAACCGTCACCCGGGAACCATTTAACCAACACCTCTGCCATAAATCAACTCGCCCTGTTTGGTGACTTAGCAGGGGTGCCCGGGTTCATGCGGGTGAGGTTTGTACATGTCTTAACAGTAGAGTATGTATGATTTTTCTATGTGAATACCGCACAAGAGTCCCAATTGCACAAGAGTCCCAACCGCACAAGAGTCCCAACTGCTTTCAACCTGGGAAATTCAATTTGAAAGGCGGGTGTAGGTACCGCCGCCCCGGGATTTAATGGATAAGCAACACTTCTACCATAGGTCACCCCAAGTCGTTTGCTAAGTTTGGTGACTGCAGGGGTGTCCGGGTTCATGGGGGGCAAAGTTTATGCAGGTCTTAGGAGTAGAGTTTGTATGAAATGATGTATGATTTTTCCATGTGAATACCGCACAAAAGTCCCAACTGCACGAGTCCCAACTGCACAAGAGTCCAAACTGCTTTTAACCCAGTAGATTCGATTAGGGAGGCAGGTGTAGGTACCGCTGCCCCGGGAACAATTTAATAGATAACCAACACCTCTGTCATAGGTCTCACCAAGTGGTTAGATTCGTTTGGTGGATTAGCAGGGGTGTCCGGGTTCACGGGGGTGAGATTTGTCCAGGTGTTATCAGTAGAGTTTGTATGAAATGATATATGATTTTTCTATGAGAATGCCGCACAAAAGTCCCAACTGCACAAGAGTCCCAACTGCCTTCAACCTGGGAAATTCAATTTGAAAGGCGGGTGTAGGTACCGCCGCCCCGGGATTTAATGGATAAGCAATACTTCTACCATAGGTCACCCCAAGTCGTTCGCTAAGTTTGGTGACTTATCAGGGGTGTCCGGGTTCATGGGGGTAAAGTTTGTGCAGGTCTTAACAGTAGAGTTTGTATGAAATGATGTATGATTTTTCTATGTGAATACCGCACAAGAGTCCCAACTGCTTTGAACCTGGGAAATTCAATTTGAAAGGCGGGTGTTGGTACCGCCGCCCCGGGATTTAATGGATAAGCAACGATGGAGTTTTGTTGATTGCATAAATTTAAAAGTTTCAAAATAAAACACATTATTTTTTCTCTTGTAAAATCAAATAAATTTTTTTTTTATTTTCTTTAAAAAAAAAAAAAAATTTAGAGGAAAATTAAACTTTTTTTGGCTTTATCTGTAAATTATGTATGTATTAGTATGCCGGACCAGCAATTAATATTATCCTAGCAAGACTGTTTTCAAATATTGTGTGTCACAGGCACATTCCGAATGAAATGACGAAGACGGTAATTAATCCAATATTTAAATCAACTAAACTTGATCCATCTGCCGTGGCAAGAATGTTTGAAATTCTTCTATAGACAGACGTAACAGACTGTCTAAAGACAGAGGATATCAATTTGGCTTTAAACCTGCACTACAACCTGTCAACACCTATGGGAATATATTATTAATAATAATATTTTATTGTCTTGAGGATATCATTATTTGTTATTTTTTCTAATAAAATAACATTATTTATTATTAATAAAATAACAAATAATGATATCCTCACTGGGATTTCCCGTGCTGGGGATTTCATTTCCAAAATATGATATTAAATTATATTAAATAGATATAATTCATTTAAAGAAACCATCACTTATTATAAACTAAGGAAAATGCCAATTTATACCTGTTTTCTCGATCTAAGCAAAGCGTTAGATCGTATGTTTCAGTTTCAGTGTCGATAAATTGACATTTATTAAAAGAATGTTATACAGTTTCATACGATATGGCATATTTAAATATAAGTACAATATATGTTACATAATTATATTATTGTATGGTTTAAATTACCTACTTCACTAGGTGAAACCTGTTCTGAGGTAGGTGAGGTCACAATAAACTCTGGGAAAAACTAAAGAAAAGAGCACTTTCTGACGATATACATAACAAAATTTGGCATCTGCAGCAAGAAAATGTTGTGTTGGAGAGTTTACCAACAGATTTAATTTGAAAAGTGGCATAATGCAAGAAAGAAGCGTTCTCCGGTTCTTTCAATATCTACACTGATGAATTAATTCAAAGCCTTAATGACACAAAAATAGGTTGTCATATTCCAGCAGTATGTGTGAATAATATAAATTACGCAGATGATATGGTTCTTCTAGGACTATCACTTAGCAACTAAAGAAACTACCCCGCGAATGTGAAGATTTTGCAGAAACCAACAACCTTGCATATAAACGTCCAAATCGATCATTATGGTTTTCAAATGTAAAAGCGAAATCATGCAAACACCCTCAGTATGGCAAGACGAAGGGAAAATGGATGTTGTTCATAGCGTAAAATACTTGGGATATGTTATCACAGATGACCTGAAGGACATGGAGGATATGGAGAGACAAAGAAGAGAGATATCCGTTAGAGCAGGTATGTTGTCCAGGCATTTTCACTTTTGCATCACAGATGTCAAAAGAATAATGTTCAACGCATTCTGCACATCTCTGTATAAGTCAAAACTTTGGGCAGATTACACTGCATCCCAATGGCATAAGCTAAAAGTTACCTACAATAATGCATATCGTCAAGTATTCCGTCTACTGAGAAACTGCAGCACTACGGAAATGTTCCTGGAGGGATGAGTGCACTCTTTTAGGACACTTCTCCGCCACCGCAAGGGAGGCTTATGGTGCACAGTATGCAATCCAAGAATACCATCATTACTGCCACGGCTGCCTGGACGGAGTCCCCCCTGATGGCCCTCTGGAGACGGGAAACTGTTAAATATCCAACATTTTTTATCTTGTAAATATGTACATAATTACATAAGTTTATTATCTTTGTGTGTTTTCATGTATTGTTTGTATGTGTTATTATTGTAACCCATGGAACGTATTGCAAAGCACTGCCCCAGCCCGGGGAGCCTTCTGGAATAAATACATTGTTATTATAATATATGCACCAGTAATGCATTGTTGTAAGACATAACAATTTGTTCCTGTTAGAAATGTGTAAATAATCTTTACTAGCAGATTAAAAACCCACTGCCGCAGGTTTTTCCTGCTAGGCCCTAGGGGGGATTTTGATTGCGCTTCGCCCAAAGAATGTGAGATTGTTTTTGTCAGTAGCTGTTTCCCCTCTGTGCGTACAAAAAAAAATAGCACTGAGAAGGTGAGAAAGTTTGCGAAAATAAATATTACTTAGAAAAATTTTACTATCACATACATTTTTCGAACAATATAAAAACCAAGTAAATAAGTAACACTTAAGTACTGTAAAATTACAATTATTTGAAATCCATTTGAACATACTCCCATTTACGCAAATTCTCTAATTAATTTGGAAGGCAGGTATGGGTACCGTCGCCCCGGGAGCCATTCATTGGATAACCAACACCTCTGACATAGTCACCCCAAGTGGTTTGCTACGAAAGGTGACTTAGCACGGGTGCTCGGGTTCATGGTGTGAGGATTGTCTGGGTCTTGGCGGCGGATGTGTCTACCCACCAAATGCGTGACAGACAGGATGGGGAGAGACCGGTATAGGGAGACCCTTTGACCTCTCAGGCCGGATTCATTCGACCCACCGCCTTGCACCGCAGTGGGGTGGATTAATATGTCCGTCACTCCTGGACACACTAACCCTCAGATTCCTACCCACCCCTCATACCGTTTTCCTTCACACTTCCTCTCCTTCCTTTTCTTCAAAAGACCCTCCACACAGCATCCCTAAAGAAGACAATAGACTCTGAGGAAAATTTTCTTCCATGGCGGGCTGGATCGGCAGACCCGTTAACCTCTCCAGCTGGACTCTTACTTTACCACAATCTACACATCTCCCCCGATGATCGACACAAATGTGAAACTTTTTTTTTATTCATTCAATATTTCCATCTTACTAAAAAATAAAAAACCGTGGGTACTGTAATTTTTTAGAAATTATTTTTATTTTAAAAAAATGTCTCTATGTTTAAAAAGCGCTGGTGCTTGTGATCCGAACGATTCAGCGAGTTCAGTTTAGACACATGCATCAAAAAGGAGTAGTAAGTTTACTGATGCATCGCGCTGCAACCTGAGAACTGTTACGTATGAGCAAAAATTATCAACATGTTAACATTGCACACCTCCGGGCTGGTAAAACAACAGTTTTGAAACACATGTAAAGAGGACACAGTATGGTCATTGTGGTACGAATTAAATTGCAGACTCTTTTGCGTATGAGGGAAAATTACCATTTCTACTATTCACGTTTATACGCCGTTATCACAGGACTGTGGGACAGTAATACTGTAAGTGGGTCTTTCACAAAATCTGCGCTTTAAAAAAATTATTTAATTATTATTGTTAGGTGTATGTTGTAGTTAGTTTTATAAACATTTTCTGAAGCAACACTAAATATTAAAAAAAAACACTTTTATCTGTTAAAAATTTATTCAAATGTAATTTTTCTTGAAAAAATGTCACATTTGACTCATTTACATGGAATTTATAAAAAAATAATTACAAGGAGTTAATTATATATTGTTATGGTTAACAAGAATCACGACCGGCATGAAACAAAATAATTACGAATAACTTCTTAACGAGATAGATAAAAATCATAATTATTTATATCTCAAAAAACCTTCACAGATTTGACTAAATAATTGGAAAAAATAAATATTCACAATATACAAATATATATATATGTATTAAGTAAGGTAAATTAAAATTGACACATTGTAAAAGAAAACAATTCAAAATTGTTAAATTTGAAGACTCCTCAAGCTTAAAGGAACTTATTTTGAGAGATATTAAATTACGTAATAATAAATTGTGTTGTTTTAAATGATTTCCGACATATTTATTAATCTTTCATATCTCCTCTACTTAAATCATACAAAAATATAACAAACAAATTTAACATTAATTTGTTTTAAGAGTGATTAATATCACATGGACAGCTAACAAATAAATTATGTACCAAGGCGGGTTCCATAAATTATGTCACAGGTTTAGGGGGGGGGGATTGTGACAGGTGCGTGACCATATTACACAGAACCTTGTGACATAATAGGGGAGAGGGGGGTTAAATTTCACAAAAACACTGTGACATTATTTATGGAAGCCACCTAAATATAGGTACTACATATTTATATAAATTAATATCTCATTTTTTATAAATCTTAAAATTTTCATTTACAAATTGGAAATAATGTAGGCTTACTCAATCATTTGTACTTAAAACACGATATTATCTATAACAATGTCGAATCTATCGGTATTCAAAACTGGATCTGTTAAAATGATGACACTGAATCTCCAATAAAGTAAAATCAATAATCCACATCTCTCCGCACCTTACGCTCACTGCTCCGAAGGTGAAGTAGATGTCAGATACTTGTATTCTATGCCAACAATATAACCGGTAGAAAATGGTCAAAATAACAAAATAAAAATGTACAAAAGACATAATTAATATTTATTTTGGTATTTTGCAGGAAGAATAACAAATGAATATGTGTTAACTGTCTAAATCCTAGAGCTACTCACTACACGTAGCAGTGCACCACCACGAGGTTTGCATAAGCACAATTTCTTCAGACTACACATCGTACTCGGTACTGTGTAGCCTAGGTAGATAGATGTACACACAGTTTTTGTAATTTTTAAAAAAATGTTCCAAAATGAATGTTCTTCAACATGACTAAAGTATACAATTGTAAGTTAGGAAAACATGCAGGAATATCTGAAGACTTTTGAAAATCTTCTTAGAATGTAGTTTTATAACATCAATGTGTAAATATTTAGAAGAAAAAAAAATGAAGGAATTGTATGCTACATTTGCTATAGAATCACCTTTACTAAATCAATTTTAAAACTAAGGTTTGCTCTAATGGCATGTCCACATGGAGCCAGTATTTAGTAGAGTAGCTAGTAGTAACTAAATTACTGTCCTGCCAGTGCTGTCCAAACGTGCATTTTAGTAAGTTGATGCCTCCACCTACTACAAGGATGCGCGTGCCACTCGCCGATTGCACCGTGGGTACTGATGAACTCGAATGATTAGTGAGTGCCCAAACACTGCTAGTGGACAGCAGCTGCCCCTAATAACGCGGGGTCTAATTGCATTGGGGGCTTAATAGAATCAATTATATTCCAGTCAACTAAATTGCTACTACTATTTACCGCTAAAGCGTTTTGTCCACATGTAGCCAGTGCCTAGAAACTTTACCAAATGTTTTAGTTACCAATAGCTACTCTACTAAATACTGGCTCTGCGTGGACACGCCATATCAATACTGTAAATAAGTAGATTGCGGATATAGAGTTTAATTAAGTAATTCTGAGGTGACAATTTGTCTAAGTACGTATGTGTTATAAATAATAGGTAAGCCAGTTATTACAACCAGTTCCCGAACCAGTATGAACCTATTTGCTGTCGGAGCTCAAGTCGGATTTGGGTTTGAAGTAGTCCTTGTACATCTGGTAGACGATGCCCACCATGAGAGAGCTGACCACGGTGCCCTGTGCGATGACTCGGAACTGCATCAGGTAGATGCTGGTGCTCATCTGGCCCCTGGTCTTGTACCTGTATGCTCCGATGCCGATGGCACCTAAGCAGCCCAGGATCCCTGCAGGACAGAAACAAGGAAGAAGGCGATAAGTATTTTGTAAAAGGATAACACAACAATTTAACATTTTATTTGTCTTATTTCACAATTTAAACGATACAGGAATTAACCAAAAATAATAATTAAATTGATTAACAATATATAAGATATTTGCGGTACGTTCCAGAGTGGTAGATACTTTCAGTATCGCCCTGGTGAAAAACCACCATTCAGAATCGTAACGTTGCTTGAATAGGGTTTAGCCGTGTTTGGTGACCAGATCTGATTAGCCAGGTACTTCCCCACTTCTTCTCCTCCCCACTACCATCAGCCTCACAACATACCCTTATTGAGGATGCCATAGTCAAGGCTGGTTCCATGACATCTTGCACCCTGTGCAGTAAGTACTGATTGCGCCCCCCCATAATTTGTTTTTTTTTTTCAGATTAACAATTATTACTTCTTGAACAAATGAATTTATCAAATCAACATGTGTACAGCCAATTTAATAATATTCCATTCCGACATCAATTAGACATAATAACATTGCGTACAATACGAGCTATCATACTAGCTAGCTTGGGATTGTAAAGTCATTCCATGAGATAATGAGCTCTGAAGCAGCTTTCTTCATACTCCATTAGCGTATAACATAAAATGATAAAATCATCCGACAGATAACGCGAGCATCGTACTCGTATATTATATTAGAGACGGCTGATATCTGAAATGAGAGTCACTGTCACTGCGATAAACTGCAGTTCCAACTACAGGAAAATAAAGCTAAACATGTTATTCCCCAGCTACTTTTTGGAACCATTTCCCAATAGTGGAAACTTCGTTTACAATCTTTTAGCTTTGTTTTCCATGATAAAAAAAACGACACCTAAAAGCATTTCTTCAGACCAGACAATTTAATAGGGACAGGAATATTGACCATCTCGAACTGTGCACTTTCACTGCTAGAAACTAAAGTGCAGCCACCAGATTGGTTGTTAACTGGGTAACGCGGCGATTTTAATGTAAAGCAAACGAAAATGATTAATAGATAAACAGGTTCTATTGCCCAACAAACGATTCGTTAATAAAATTCCGAGACGAATAACTTTTTCTACACATTTTTTGACAGTCGTTCAGCGCACACTTCGGCGCCCTAGAGACTAGTCTAGAAGCGAGTTGAAATGTTGCCAGTGCAATACAAGACATAATTATCCCATGTTATGGGACATTATGGGAAATTTTCAAATGATTTTGGAAGTAATATTTGTACAGCGCCCCTGAGGTGTTTTCTCACAAAAGCGGCGCTATAGAAATGGTCCGATTATTATTGATTTATGGTATAATTGCAAACTGGGTCTCTTCAAAACCCAGGTTCACTACTTCATATCCTCTAAAAGACCCTCCACACAGAATCCCCAAAGATGACACAGGCCTTGAGGGAAATTATTTCCCCCGGGGCCTCCTGTGTGAAGTTATTGATAGTTTTTTGCACAGTGTGAACGTATGGTAGATCCAGCGCTGGCCATAGTCTCACTGGCAGATGCTTGGGAGCAGTTGGGGCTCTTGTGCGGTACTCACATTAAAGATAAAAAAAACACATTTAGGTTTTATTTTTTTACTAACCCCATCGACCTTAGCCATTTTGGAACTAAAAAAAAAACAATTTTTTGAAAAAATAATCTACATATTTGAAATGAAAGTATTAAATTCCTTTTGTGCATGCAGAAAGAGTTATTCTTATTACATTGATTGTTTACTTATCAACCAACGGCCATTAATATTTCAAAGAAAAATACTTTTATTAGTGTTTATTTGATAAAAGCGCAGAAATGAATGAAACATTGTGTTTGTACAAATAAAATCTCCACCAAAAATAGCAAATATGTATTTTTTGCCTACCTCAATATTATGAAAGCACTTAAACATTGGTATAGAAATATAATAATTGAGCTTTTTATCTGTTTTCAATAAAGATAAAACCTTTCTCTGACAGATAAAAATAATGGTTCACAAAACAAGTGCACAGAAAGTGCAAGTTAAATTGCAATTTCTGTACACTTGTTTATGTTATGGACTTTTCTGATAATATGCTTAATCTGTTGTTATCCGTCATCCACACTAGCCATTATAGCCATTATAGCCAGACTAGACAATGGATGGACGTGAACCAAAGAAAATTGTTCAGTCCATTTCCATCGTAATGCATTGCAAATATTAAAATGACAACTGATTTCAATCATATTATTTGACTGCTTTCGTGGTCGAGTGGTTATGATCCTTGGCTACGAATCCGGAGGTCCCGGGTTCAAATCCCGGCCTGCGGAAGTAAATATTAATTGATTAATTCTCATTATTTATTCATTTATGGCACGTTCCAGAGTGGTAGATACTTTCAGTATCGCCATTCACTACCTTTCAGAATCAAAATGTTGCTTGAAATGTTCGGTGCCTGGTACTGTACGCTTTTCTCTTCCCCATCTCCTTCCCCTCCTCACTGCCTTCAGCCTCACAACATACCCCAATCGGGGGTGCCATAGTCTCACTGGCTCCAGACGGTTGGGAACAGCTGAGATTCATGTGCGGTGTTCACATAAAAAATATATATATATATAAATGTATATTTGATGGATCAAAGATATCTTTATTTACTTTTTTATCCTGACAACATGGATTTTTTTTTGCATCTAGAATTAAATGAAAATACAGAAATAAATAATATTAACATAAATGACCCATTACATTCCGAGCTTTCAATATACTCTATGAATATAAGAAGCATAAAAAAAAATTCGATGATACTATAGCTGTTCTCGAATCAATTCGTCACAGATTTAGTATAATCATATTTAGTGAGGCTTGGCTGAAAGACTCCATTTTTATCCCAGGCATTACTGGATATTCATCGCACAACACAAACAAAAATTACTTACAAAATGATGGAGTTGTTGTTTACACTCGGAATGATGTCCTAACGTCCGTTGAAGAAATAGTTATTCCACATGCTAATTGTCTTAAATTGCAACTTTCTAATAACATATGTGTAATAGCAGTTTACAGATCTCCTTCTCAGGCACACATTGATACTTTTCTTGACCATCTAAATGATTTACTCTATTCTGTATTAACACATAACCATGAAGTGATTTTATGTGGTGATATAAATATAAATATTTTAGATAAGAACAATTCAAAATGTCAACAATATCTTTCACTTATGATTTACCATGGTTTAAAACCATATATTACCTCACCTACTAGAGTAACTTCAAGTACTGAAAGTTGCATTGATCGCATTATGCTCAAATCAAAAGTGGATCCTCGGAGTGCTGTCTTCAGGACCAGTGTTACAGATCATTTTGCTACAATATTGAAATATCCTAAGTCCCTAGCAATAAATTCACAAAAATCTGATGCAAAGCTAAAAGTTATTGTAGATAATGACCTACTAAATTCAAAATTGAAAGAGGAAACCTGTAATACAGTTTTATCTACAAATGATGTTAAATACAGCAACTGATAATTTCATAACATGTTTAAAAATGCATATTGAGAATTGCTAAGAAAATACATTGCAATAAAAAGTGTTTAAAACCGTGGATAACTTCTGGCATTGTTAACTGCCTCATAAAACGTGACAAAATACACAAGAATTGCCATAAAGAACCAAACAACATTTAACAATTAGCATATTACAGAAGATATATATATTGGTGTACTAAAATTATAAGAACGACCAAACAATCATATCATAAGGAGAAGCTTGATGAGGTTAGAGGCAACACAAAACAGCAATGGAAAATAATAAAAGAAGCATTGGATATGCAAAAAGAACCAGTTTCCATAAATAGACTAAATGTTAAAAATAAGATTGTATCTATAAATGATAATCCAACTGTCATTACTAACCATGTCAATGATTTTTTTAGTGATGTAGGTCAAAATTTTGCTAATCTTTTATGCAGTTCAAATAATACCAGTGAAGAATGTTTAATTGAAAATTGTAATCCAACACATTCATTACAAAACGCCTGTTTTGAATTTAACCCAACGAATTGTGAGGAAGTTCAAAAGGTGATTAATGAGCTTAAATCAGGTTTTTCAAGTGGAAATGACAGTATAAGTGCAATGGTCTACAAGCAAAATTGTTCTGAATTAGCCATACCTATTTCACACATTGCAAATGTTAGATTTGAGAAAGGCTTATTTCCTAATCACTGCAAAAATGCCAAAGTTGTACCTGTATTTAAAGGGATAACCTAAATGTTAATAACTATCGACCTATCTCCCTACTTAACACTTTATCAAAAAAAATAGAGAAATTAGCTAAAATTAGATTGATGACTTATATAAAAAAAAACATGAAATTCTCTCAATTAATGAATATGGCTTCAGAGAGAATATGGGAACAAGTGATGCAGCTTTAAAAGTGATCACCACAGTCGTAGAAGCTCTAGATGCTGGCAACAAAGCAATGGCTGTCTTTCTAGACTTGTCTAAGGCCTTTGATACCGTATCCCATGGTTTACTGCTTAAAAAACTTAATGCAATGGGTGTTGCTAATAAAGCACTAGATTGGTTCAGAACTTATCTTGGGAATAGAACACAGAGAGTAATGATTAATGATCATATATTAGTTCAAATAAATCAATTCTATATGGTGTTCCTCAGGGTAGTGTTCTAGGTCCAATTTTGTTTTTATTATATATTAATGACCTTTGTAAATTATCATTCTTCGGTTCTTCAGTTGCATTTGCAGATGATACTGTTTTGGTGTTTACTGGTGATACTTGGGATGAAACTTATGCTAAGTGTGAGTCAGGATTAAAGATTGTTAAAAAGTGGCTTGATCAAAACCTTTTAACTTTTAACTTTAAACACACAAAAAACTAAATATATTACTTTTAGCATTTCTTCCGTAAGTCAACCCTCTGTAGACCGTTCCTTAACAATGCATTGTTGTGTACACGAGTGCAATTGTCAATCTTTGGAAAGAGTAGACAATATAAAATATCTTGGCTTAATTATTGATAAATATTTAAAATGGAATGATCATATTACTGTATTAACAAACAAAATAAGAAAACTAGCCTATATCTTCAAGACCCTAAGAAATATATTGGACAAAGTTACACTAAAAACTGTATATTATGCTCTTGTTCAATCTCTTCTTTCATATAATGTTGTATGTTGGGGTTCATGTTACAAGACTACACTAGAATCCCTAAATGTTGCTCAAAAATTAATTTTAAAAATAATGTACAAGAAATGTTTTTTTATATCCATCACACCGATTATACAGTGAAAGTAAAATTATGACAGTAAGGCAATTGTACATAATACAAGCTCTGTGTAAATGTTTTTAACAATATTGATACAGCTATAAGGTCACAACAAGTTAGCAATACTAGAATGGGTTCTTCTCTAGTGTATCAGCCGGAAAACGACAGAACATCATTTGGACAAAGGAGTTTTTCTTGTAAAGCTCCTTTGTTATATAATAGGCTCAGTGACAACATTAAAACTATAGAATAGATAAATTTATTTTTAAAAATGATCAAAAAGTCTATGTCAGCTGAGAGTGGTGATTTCGCTTTATCCATGTCCCTTATGTTGTAATTTATTTATTTATTTGCAAAAACAGTATAAACCAATACATTGCAATATAGGTAAGTATAAATTACAAAAAGTGAATAGTTAACAAGTGAGACAAAAAAGAAAAATTTCAAATGTAGGTTTACTTCATGTTTAAATATGTTGTAGGACATGTGGAAAATATCCACATTTCCTGCGAGGTAATCAATCTTGAAACCTTATGTACGCTCGATATTATCATTATTATCTACTTATTATTACTTACTTATTACTATTTACTTCTTATTACTTAATGATTACTACTTATTACTATTTACTTATAATTCTATTTTTTTGCCTACATTGTATTATTTACTTAATACCATTTACATAATTTTATTTTTATTTACATATTATTATTTACCTATTTTTATTCAAACATTATTTACCTATTTTTATTATTATTATGTACTTATTACTATATACCTATTAATATTTACTTAATACTTAATATGTATTATTATATGCTTATTAATATTTACTTATTATTATTATTTACCTATTATTATTATTTAATAATTATAATAAAAAAATTATTTTTATTGTTTACCTACTACTAATATTTACTTATTAATATTTACTATAATTTACTTATTAATATTTACTACTCTTTATTCATGTATTATTATTTACTTATTAGTATTTACGGATCATTATTAAATTGTAAAGCCGCTCATCTCAACACAGGCCTGCCCTAGGGAGATGAGTGGCTAATGTTTTTGTTGTCATATTTAAATTTAATGAAATTAAATAAATAAATAAAATTAAAATTAAACGTGGAAATCAAATTATGATATGAATTGCAAAAAGTTAAAACTATTGTAGCAAAATGTTATATTTAGTACTTGATTTCTAACTTTGAAATTTAAATTAATTAAATATTGTACCACAGCATTTAGGAGTAAATTTGCCTTTTAGAGGCGGGAAGCGTACCCCTGCCCAGCACCATACATGACCAGTACGCGGGGGGCTCACCCGTGCGCTACAAAACTTCTATAGTTTAAAGAGTCCCGCGTGTGACGGCAGTCATACATATTTTTGATGGGTGGAAAGGGTTAAATATGTAGAACTTTAATATTATTTATGTACAGTAAATACTCTCTCAGTAATCTGACGCTCAATACAGCTACAATACAATACAGCTAGCAAATTAAAATTTCAATTTTACTGCAGTGCCCCACCTAGCATTTAAATTTTCATACAAAAAATTGAAATTTTGAAAAAAAAAATTAAAATCATTTTCGGCTTCAACAATATCAATAATGTGGTATTTTTCAATGTTAGCACTCTAGCTCACTCAAAAGCAGCGTACCTAGACTAGAGCTTAGAGCTTTGTACACCGACGAGTTTGTGTTATGTTACTCTTACGCACTCGGCTACTACAGCGTCTTCTAGCTTGCTTCATCATTTTACCAGTTGTTGTTTAGGACATAATCTTGGAAAAATATTCAGGAAAATATCAATCAACACTGGAGAATGATAATATGCGGGATATTTTTAGAGATAAGTCGCCTGTATAAACAAGTTTTTTAATATATTTTGTTGTTAATCCATAAATATACTTTTGTTGTTTAGCTTATTTCTTATTAACCAAGCGGTTCATTAATTCAGGTTTATATTCATTACGATGAACGAACCTACTTCATTCTGTGCAAAGGACCGTGTTAACAGACTGCCTGTCACCTCTAATGCACAGACGCAATGTACGTATGCTGAGTCTGGAGTCTGCAAAAGGGGCGAGCACCATTGATACCCTCTGCACCGGTGCATGTGTGTCAAACTCAACGGACACCAGCGGAACATCCGTTCACGGTTGATGTCGGCTTCATGAGAATGGGTCTTTTTTGTGTAAGTCGATTTGTATGTGGAACGAGCTACACGCATCTATCTGTCTCCTCAAATATTTGATCCGGGCCTCTTCAAAGCCAGCATTAACAAATCCCTTCCTACAGCCCCCTCTAAAACCCGCCTCACAACGTTGCCCAACCGGGTAGCGATATAGTTACCCTGCACGTGCTCTGTACATACAGGGGCGCTCTTGTAAGGTTGTGTTTTTTTTTTAAAATTGTTTGGGGTTTTTTGTTTTATAATGTTAATTTCGTTATTATAATTTTCATTGCTTAAAGGGACATTAGTAGATCGATTATTTAAAATGAAGTTTATACATTCAATAGTGGGAATGCTTAGAAAAATATTTACAAAGTCAAAAGACACCAATTTACTGTTACTAGGTATGTCGAAATCTTTGATTTTATTGATTACCCCCAAACGATGTGATCTAAATAAATGGTTTTATCTAAATGGGAATTATTTAAAATGAAGTTTATACATTCAATAGTGGGAATGCTTAGAAAAATATTTACAAAATCAAAAGACACCAATTTACTGTTTACTAGGTATGTCGAAATCTTTGATTTTATTGATTAACCCCAAACGATGTGATTTAAATAAATTATTGGATTTGAAGGATACAAATTTAAAGCATATATTATGGTTGGGTCTAGAGAATGCAGGAACAACAGGTCTAATGGGGATATTTTGTTTGTGAATTTTGGTCAAACCATATAGTTTAGGTGGCTGTGGATTGGCTGACACTAGATTATTATATTTAGGTTCACCGTATTTAAGAACGCTAGTGAATGACACGGATGTGTCGAAACCGGTAGCAAATAAATAAAATTAAGTAACAAAAGTACGTTAAAATTGAGTATGTTGTGAATAAAATTCTTCAAAACAAAGAACTATAAATGCTTTTATGGCTTCTTTAAATCATTTCAATTTCAAAATCAAATAACCCCTCAAATTGTCTCTACAAAAAGGTAACAACCAAATAATAACAACTCTAGAAAACATCCAATTTCAAAAAAACAACCAAAACATAAAGTAATTTTTTTTTTAAAGATTATTTTTATAATAATGGAATTCTAAATTTAAATTAAACCAAAGACAAAAAAAGTATACCAACGGAATAAAAACAGGCAAAAAGTTCATAATTTACTATCGCACCGTAGAAAATTCAAATAAAAGAGTTTCCCTGTGCAGTGCTGTGCTGTATGAGTTGCCAATGCTAAAAATTTCTAATATTAATAAATCATTATAATGGAATTCTACCACGAATTGTCAGTATTAAAAATAGAATTCATTATTTGAGATTTCCTGTGGTTTCTTCATATACTCGTATGTAATGTGGAATGAAAGGGAAATTGAAATTTAAAAGTATTTGATGATGTTATCAGGTGATATCATCGTTACAAGGAGTGCTTGTTTATGGATGTTTAAATACATATCCTGAGTACATTTCCAAGTGATAAGCCATAAACATTATCATTATAGAGTCCTTATTGCCAACAATAATCATTAAAATAATTATGTTGAACACACCTACAGATGAGTACGTAGTTGGCTAGTTGTTTAAATTATTGTCAAATTTGAAATTATTGTGACATTTTAAATTATCGTCATAAAATCGGCCATCAACTTCATTTATATTTTTTGACATTTGTAACATCAAATAACGATGATCCGATAATCGCCGATCTCGGTACGTCGGCGTTTGTTCAAATTTATATTACCATTATACTTAACGGCTGATCAAACAAACCAAATTAAATTCATAAATAATAGGCGGATAGATGGAAGAACACGCAACTAAAGCCGTTTCAAGCGACACCTTATCCAGGGCGATACTGAGAGTATCTACCATTAAATAAAATAAATTAAAAACTCACCGATGGCCATGAAAGGCGCATCCCTTGTCTTCCTGGCCAGTTTTTCAGCCTTGGTCTCTCCATCGTACTTGAAAATTGGTTCTCCGTCCATTATTTAACTGAAATAAAAATTAATTATGTGAATTCATTGCGTGGAAGAGTGGGAGAAGAATGGGAGAAATGTTTCCCGGTGGGTGACGTAGGGATGCAACGGGCTGAATAGTCTCCGTCCAATCAATGAATAAAAGACACTAACACACCTAAACATTACACACGGCATGAATCTCCTCACTCACACTAAGCCGATTGCATTATTACGCGGAAACAGTTCTACTTATGTGTATTATCTATCAAATTATTTGTTTGTGTGTTGAAAAGGGTAACACTGCACTATAATAAACAAATACAGACCACAATAACTGGCTGCACACATAAGTTTGTAAATGGAACATCTTTCATAATCACCCAATTTAACTTGCTATATACTGTCTTTAATACATATTCATCTATGTTTATGGTATTTCAATCGTTGTTGATTAAAAACATTCAATTTAAAATGTAAAATAAAAGTTTTCTTCATATTGTAGTTAGAATACCAGAAGTAAAGGCACTTATTATTTTCATGTCCATCAGGTCAAGGCTTGAAGTAAAAAAAGCGTAGCACGGGGTGCTACGACTGCCCTGATAAAAAAAACAGCATGCATTATCTTATTTAGTCACACAAATCTTAGCACTTAATTGTTCCTGAATTACTGGAAAGACCTAAATTGTATCGAGCGCGTATAATTGCGGAAGCAATTGAAATCAACAAAAAGCCTAAACCCTTACATAAGACAGAAAGAGCATTAGATTTAATTTACTCCAACAATTGAAAATTAATAAATGAACTAATGATCCTAATATAACAATAATTAATAAAGTAAGGAAAATTATTTATTCCCCTTTTCTCAGTGTGTTCTCATACTACCAAAACGATATAATACATTTAAATAAATTAATTAAGAAAACATTGTCATTTATAATTACTTGTCATTGTATTTAAATACGGGGAAAACACATTATAAATGTCAAAAACTCACAGAATAGAGAATTTTAATTATTTTCTAACTGAATCGGTTTTACGGAAAATAAATATTTATTTTAAACACCCAAATCATATAAATAAGTCATGTCAATATGGATTAACCGCAGTTTTAAAATGGCTTTGAACGCCGACACAGCTGTCACAATAATAAAAAATTTAATATTTGCAGAACTTAATAAAATTATTAAATTTGATTTACATTAAATTTAAAAAAAATTTAAAGGAGTTCTACGAATTAAACACAAAAACAATTAATAATATTAACAGACGGAGCTAAGCTTAATAGTACTTGGTATCCGGTACTTGACGGCTATACAAAACAATTAATAATATTAACAGGGACGACGGAGCTAAGCTTAATAGTACTTGGTATCCGGTACTTGACGGCTATACAAAACAATTAATAATATTAACAGGGACGACGGAGCTAAGCTTAATAGTACTTGGTATCCGGTACTTGACGGCTATACAAAACAATTAATAATATTTAACAGGGACGACGGAGCTAAGCTTAATAGTACTTGACCATCCGGTACTTGGCTATACAAAACAATTAATAATATTAACAGGACAAAAAACTAATAGTCACAAAATAACATGACAAATTAAATTAAGCACTTTTGACCTTAATTTATTTTTTATATGAATACCGTACAAGAGTCCCAACTGCTCCCAACCGTCTGGAGCCAGTGAGACTATGGCATTCCCAATTGGGGAATGTTGTGAGGCTGAAGGTATTGGGAAGGGGAAGGAGAAGAGGAAGAGGGAGGTGGGGAAATACCTGGCTATTCAGATCTGGTCACCAAACACGGCTAAAAGCCATTTCAAGCAACGTTTCAATTCTGAATGGAGGTCTTTCACGAGGGTGATACTGAGAGTATCTTCCACTCTGGAACGTGCGCAAAAATTATATTGAAATACCGGCCCTAAAATTCACGCGCGCAACACAGTATCACTTATACATACCTAAAGACACACTTCACCACAATCAACATATCTGCCCTGATGATGGACACTGTAAAGCTATCCGAAATATTGGCTAAAGGAGGAGGGAGCGCAACACGGCATAATATCCCAAAAACAATTCAAGAAAATATAATTATTCAGTCATAACAATTAGTTGAACAATTTTGAGCACGTCCGCCATGCTCTAAGTTTTACATAATTACCGGGAGTACGGAGTACAAAGCTAATAAATTCAAGACTCTATGGGAACGTGTGGGATTGCACTAACCTCCCAACATCCCGGAATAAAGAAATTTATTTTAAATATATGTACTGTGTTACCATGCTCATGCTGAAATATCAGTTTAAAATGAAAAATAATTTATAAAATTTACTTATATTTGTACTATCATTAGAAAAATCACAGAATCTAGATAAGTTCAAGATATTGTTTAAATATCTTACAGACTTCAATCTTTTACAGATTATGTAAGTGTCTGACCTTGAACGCTAAATCGCTTTAAAATTAATTTAATACATTTACTAACAGGTAAAAACTTTTCTTTTTTTTTTTAAATTAAGGAATATTGTATGTTCTCTTTAATTTGCAATTTTAAAATATAAAAATTTATGTTAAATATGAAGAAACTTTCTTACAACCAATTTTGAAGACTGCAAATAAAATATTAATGAACATAGATGGAAACGTGCGTATATCAATTTGGACTATTAAATTAATTGTACAAAAATAATATTAAATAAATGTAACAGTTTTATTCTCACCGAACGTTAGAATTTTTCAAAAGGTAATGAAGAAACCAAAGCTTTACTTTTGCATTTAAAGGACATAAAGTCGTTAAAATGTGATTAGTGAATAAGAAACCAATATTTGCACGTTCGATCACTAAGTGCTGCACCAAATAAAGTCGAATGGAAATAACTTCAATGCCAAGCCAAATCTGCACGTAATTCAAATTCTTGGAAAAAAACCGGGTGGAAGAGGATGACATAAACAGGAATGTGATGCAATAGCAAAATTAAACCAATCTCACCAGTAATGTGTATTCCGTTACACAAATTGATCGCACACTCGGTCGTAGGAATTAATTCAGCTAATTTCCGCTACCTCCACGTTCCGAACGACTGACAAATTTTCGCCCAGAAGATTTGACGTTAAATTTGACATTACAAGTGCAAGAGCACCATAGAAAAAAACCTCAGCAGTGCTGCCATGGCTGAATAATAAATTTCGTTTAGGAAAATTTACAAAATAAGCATGTCATCACAGAAAAGATTTTTTTAAAAATTTTATGTAAATCAATTTTAATATTAAATTTATTAATTATTTTTAATTTATTAATTATTAAGTATTTTCAGTTTTTATTATTGTGACAGCTGTTTCGGCGTTCAAGGTCATTTTCAAATTGCAGATTTTGCAAAAAAAAAGAATGTTACATTGATATGACGGTGCGTCGGGCAGTAGGTATTATTCTAGGAATAACACAAAAAGGGAGGAATAGAAATGCGATCTTAGGTAGTTACAAGTAATTTATTTTTATATACGTGGGTTTAGTCTTAAGACTAGAGTAAAACTTAATTAGACAATTCAATAAAACTAGATACCGAATTACTTAATTCTACTGTTAAAGTCTTTGTACTTAAAATTAGAGGTTCACTGGTTTAGGTAATTACTTAATTCTACTGTTAAAGTCTTTGTACTTAAAATTAGAGGTTCACTGGCTTAGGCAATGTGGGAGGAATTATGATTAGAGTCAGGCACTTCCCTTTTTGGTGATGGATGTCCAGGGTCCAGTGGCTGCGTTGTATGTAGAGTCCTCGCGTTCGCACTACGTATTCGTGTACCTCCGGATCGGGAGTAGGTGCAACGCGGCGATAATCAGAGGCATGGGCGGTCTCCGATGTTGATCTCCGAAGGGCGAAGATCAGTTACTTCCTTCTGGGATGGAAGCGTAGAATTCGTAGAGCGTAGAGGACCTGGGCGGCCTCTCCAAGGAGCGAGAATAGGAACCTTCCTGGGCGGAAGGTTTCACTTGGCTGTGTGTCCTGGGCGGACTACTGCAACCGACTCTCCGTCCTGGGCGGACTCTTGCTTCCTCGGTGGAAGACTTTCACTCGACTCTCCGTCCTGCGCGGACTCTGGCAATCGACTGTCTCCTAGAACCCACTGTCCTTCTGTCTACCTGTCTACCTGTAGGTATTATCCTTTTAACCCGCATTCCCCGGTCGGCTCAATTCCTTTGAGGGGATTATTGCCGTCCCATAAAATCACAAAGGAATTGCGGAATTTCCCAAAATAGCAGTTAAGATTATATTATTTTAGTTACGATTTTTCCTAACAATAGGTTCGGCTAGCCTTTGTACTAAATTCATTTTATGGCCGGTCTAATCTGGGAATTCCTATTATTTAAAATGCACATTTTAAATCTAAATATTTCGGTGAATTCGGTCAATTATTTTAGGTGATTACAAAAGGCTATATCAATCGCCCCTCGTTTTTTTTGACTGAATTCACGACGTATAATTTATATTAACTACTAGCTATTAAAACTTAATTAAATATAAACACTATCTCTTTGTACGTCTAAAACTTAAGCTAACATGATGACAAAATAACTAAACAATATGACTTAATACTAATCCTGGAGAATTGCGTAGTCGTGGAAGGTGTTCGATTTTACGTAATCGCCTATTATGTAATCCCGGGCGGATAATGAATGTTGGGATATACTTTATTCTTATATACATGGCAGGAATAAGGTTTGTTTAACTGATACCCGGGGGGTTGCTGTTGAAGGACCTCCTTGTGGTCGTCTGCCAAACTATACAAGGAGGAACTATGAGGTGGAGATTGCGTCATCTCGTTGATGTCGGTTGTGGCAGAACCAGAAGGCTCATTACGGTTGCAATACTCTGGGGCCGGCGATTGAAGATGTGTCATGTGATATTCCGCTCCGGGCGTATCTGGTACTATGGCCGGTTTTGTCTGTAAGTTAGGACAGGACGTTGTTACTAGCGGTGGCAAGGGTCCATTTTGCTCAGTAATGGTGGGGAGCGTGTGCAGTCCTTCGGGCATTGTAGTAGCTGGCTGTGTATGGGAATTTATTGGCCCTTCGAGCGGATTCTGAGTATCCTCATTCTGGTCGTTCACCAGAGTGCACGATACGGCAGGTGGAGATGACGTTACTGGTATTCTTTCCGCTGTCGAGAAATCGGTAGGTATATTGCCGGCGCTAGGGCCGGGGGTTGGCTGTTGAAGTGGTGATTCATTTCGAGCATTAAAAGTAGTAATTTTCGGTGTAAGGGGGGCGCCTATGTAAGGTGCTGGGTCCACGTCTTGTGCGTAGGCGACAGAGCACTGCGGGGACTGGAGTGGATGTCCTTGAAACGGATGTATTCCAGTGAGCACCTCACGTAGCGTTCTCTGGTATCCATATGGGTTTATCTCTGGGGGCCCTGGGCGCGACGTTGTCCGACCTGGTCGTCGCCCGGGCGCTGCCAGTTTCCCGACCTACGGGGGTTTGTTTCTGGGCAATCTCGGTTCCAGTGTCTTCCTGGGCAGATCTGACACCAGGGTAAGGAGTCTCCATGGTGTAGGCTCCGAAGATTAAACCCGCTTCTAATAATTCCCTGTAGCGGGGCCTCATTAGTCCTATAACCTCCGGGCACAGTTCGTCGATGCTTGCTTGGCCGAAAATGCGCCTGAACACGGCTCGCTTTCGTTGTAAGAAGCAAACGCCGCTCTCGTCGCTCCTCTGCTGGTCCCCGTATAATGTTGCAAGTAGGGACGTCCTTGCCCCATCTACGCCGTAGCGCTTTCGTAGCTGCGCCGAAAAGTCCTCCCAGCTCCATCGTCCTCGAATATGTGGCTGCCACCACTTTTGCGCCTCTCCCTGTAACCTCTTCACTGCTTTCTCTACCTTTGTTGAAGGTGAGCAGCCCGTCAAGCTGAAGAACTTCTCGCAAGCGAGAATGAACACTTCAGGTTCTTCCTCAGCCAGACCTCCGAACTGGTCTTCCAGAATCCTCGAATGGCACGAGGTATGCCCTATGTCAATTATTTTAGGTGATTACAAAAGGCTATATCAACATTTTGCATTTAATTAACACGTAATACCCGGAGGTTAAAAATAAAACACATTCGGCGATGGTGGGTCCAGATAGACCCGGCTGAAATGATGAAATTAAAAGGCTTTTTTATGCATTTTTCGTTCATATCCTTACTTTTATAGGATATTATGTAATTCCTCATAAACTCATAACATATCCCTTGTGTTTCTCGTATGAAGATAGATGTTTTAGAAATTAGTATTCCGTAAATGTTGCGGTTCTTCGATATGCAGCAGCGCGGAGATACCGCGCGAGAGCAAAACCACGACTAAATCGGTCGCGTCTTGAGACAACTAGGCCTGAACCTAATATATTCGTAACAGGTATACGTATTATAATACCGCCATACATCGGATATATCGATACTGGCTCCATAGATATTAGCGTTCTAAATATCGATATACGATATACCAATACTGAATATCAGAAATCACGTATTCAATAAATATCGCTTACATATTCGTAACGGCCGGATCGGTTGCGTATTGACCGATCTCGATATATTCGATACAAGTATCATCTCAAGTATTCATCGTTATACGATATTGACAGATACAAGGTACCTATCCATATCGGTATCGGGCAAGTTCCAAGTTGAAACGCGTTCTGCCCGCCGCCGTACTCGCGTGCAGGCGTAGGTATATTATATTATATTGACATTATTTTTGACAGATACAATAGAAATTGACGATTTAAAAGTAATTATGAGATTTGATAAAATAAACAATCCTGTTTTCGGTGATTAATCTATAATAATAATAATAAATGGATGATTTATACAGCACCGTTTTTTATATAAAATCACCTCTAGAGCACTACTTTTGATTCCGAAAAAAGCACGTTTTCAGTTCCTGACATTATACTACATTTAATTGGAGTGTTAATGTTTAACGTGAAAGTGAATGGTAGGAGAAGTCGGTGACTCCCGAGGATGGCATGGCACGATCAAGTGAACCAATTAATTGAGTCGGATTATGTCAAGCGTCAGAATAACAGAAGAATATGTATGAATGAGAATGGTTGAAGAAGTCGGTGACGCCCATGGATGACATGGCATGATCAAATGAACCAATTAATTGAGTCGGATCATGTCAAGAGTCAGAACAACAGAAGAATATGTATGAATGAGAAAGTCATAAAATGTCGGTAACACCCGAGGAAGACATGGCACGATCAATTGAACCAATTACTTGAGTCGGGTCATGTCAAAAGTCAGGACAATAGAAGAGTTTGTATGAATCAGAAAACGAGTTTGTATATTTATAGAAAAAGTCGATGACGCCTGAGGAAGATATAACACGATCAAATGAACCAAATACTTAAGTTGGGCCACGTCAATAGTCAGAATAACAGAATAACAGAATAATCTGTATAAGACAATACATGAATGTGAATTAAGCAAGAAGTATGTGCCAAGACCGAGTTGTTTGGCGGTCTATCCTCTTTGCATAATTCTACAGTGAAACGGTTCAATGGTTACTTTGATTAAAAACTTTATTTTCGTTGCAAAAATTATAAAGCCACTAAAAATGACCTATCACAAGTATTATGAATTGAACACAATATTTGAATTCTTTATTTTATAATGTCATCGAGGAAAGAAGAATTCAAAAAATGCTGAAGCAACCATACCGGAAAGCTCGGCCTTTGTCGATCTGTATCCGCGTGGGGGAAAACCCGATTTCTGGACGTAGTTCTTGACAATTTCGTATTTTATTGTCAGAGGCCACAGATGATCCAACGGTGATAATTTTTTGGTAATCCCCGTATCTGGGACATTTTATTAAACCAAAATCATTACATTTGGATCAATACATCCATCATAAATCATAACTTCATGTTATGTAACACACTCGAACAATTGAAATATGTACACAATGTCCCAATGAATTTATGTTGTATTTTTAATTAACATGTAGTATTATCTAAGCGTACAAACAAATGTGGACAAAGAACTGAAGATCAGTTAATTTCTAAGTGTTTAAATATGTCACCTGCTGAAATAAAAAAAATCTATTAAAACTAAACAGTTATTAAATATCATGTGTTGAAAACTTTGTTAGCTGAAAGGAACTTTCTGTATTGGATGATTGGAAAATATTATCTTTTGTACGATTTTATGTTGTCATTTGTTTTTTGTTTTTAAAAATATATTTAAGTATTAATATTAATATTATATATAAT